>JAAQRG010271562.1:0-12615 GCA_011634625.1 Babylonia areolata | reverse complement strand
TCCTCCTCCTCCTTCTTCTTCTTCTTCTCCGACCGAGAATCAATGCTTTTGCCAAGCACACAAACGCCCAAGCTGCCTACCCCCTCCTCTCTCCCCCCCCCACCGCCCCCTTCATCTTTCAGTTCTCCTTTGGGGCTGTTTTATTCCGTCCGCACCCTCTCTCCTATTCCTGTTCCGTCTGGCACAGAAGAATAAGTAACACCTCCCCCTTTCGCGTCAGTTCTGCTGTGGAAAATAAAACACAACCCATGAGAATATGATGGGAGTGGGTGAGTGAGTGGGTGTGGGTGTGGGGATGTGTGCTGCAACATTCTTCTCTCCATCATTCATCCTTATCCTCCTCCCTTCTGTGGTGGTGGTGTGGAGGTGGTGGTGGTGGTGGTGGCACTGGCGTATTCTCCCAATTCTTCTTCCTCTTCGACCAATGCCCCCCTCCCCTTCATCCCCCCTCCCACCCTGAACCGTGTAGTCTGGCAGCTGTCAGCACTCACCATCCTCCTCCTCTTCCTACTCCTCCTATTCCTACTCCTCCTATTCCTCATCTTACCCCTCCTTCCCCTCTTTCATTTCTTGACGACCCTGTGGGTGAGAAGTTGATTGAATCGTTCGTCCGCACTCCTTGATAACGGGATGACTTGGCTTCTGCTTTGGCAAGACCGACACCACAGGCGGAATGCATTGTGCTGCATGGTGATGGTGATGGTGGTGATGATGATTGTCATAATGATGGTGATGGTGATTATCATTAAGATGGTGATGGCGATTGTCATTATGATGATGATTGAGAAGGTGATTGTCATTACGATGGTGTTGGCGATGGTGATTATGATGGTGACGGCGTTTGTCATGACAATGGTGATGATGATGATGGTGGTGATGGTGATGGTGGTTGTCATGACAATGGTGATGGTGATGGAGATGATGATGATGATGGCGATTGTCATGACGATGGTGATGGTGATGATGATGGTGACGGTGTTTGTCATGACGATGGTGATGGTGGTGACGATGGTGATGGTGGTGACGATGGTGATGGTGGTGACGATGGTGATGGTGGTGATTGTCATGACGATGGTGATGGTGGTGATGATGGTGATAATTGTCATGGCGATGATGATGGTGATGATAATTGTAATGACTATGGTGATGGTGATGGTAATGATAGTGGTGATAGCCATGGTGATGGTAATGATGATGATGGTGGTTGTCATGGTGATGGTGATGATGATTATGGTGATTGCCATGATGATGATTGTCATGGTGATTCTGATAATGGTGATTGTCATGGCGATGATGGTGATGATGGTGGTGATCGATCGGGGATGATTTCTGCTCTGTGAAATTGTGTGTGTGTGTGTGTGTGTGCGTGTGTGTGTGTGTGTGTGTGTGTGTGTGTGTGTGTGTGTGTGTGTGTGTGCATTAGAAGGGTGTGTGTTTAGTGGGGTAGGGGGGGAATCTGAGGGTAGCAGATTGGGTTTCGATCGACTGCTTGCTTGTGCTTCCTTGTCCTGCCACCTCCGTTCTCCCACTATCTCCCCCCCCTCCCTACAACACCTCCGCCACCCCATCCCCACCACACACACACCCCTACCCCCTCAGCTACCTCTTTCCTTTATCCTCCTGAATTTGGGCCCGATCTGTCATTTGATGTCTTCTTCTTCCTCTTCTTCCTCCTCCTTCTGGTTCTGCTCCTGCTCCTAATCCTTCTTCTTCTGCTTCTTGTTCTTCTTCTTTACTGACTGTCTTCTTCTTCTTTTTCTTCTTTGTTTTCTCTTCCTCCTCCACCTTCTTCTTCTCGTGCTGCTCCTCCTCTAATTTCTTCTTTGTTTTCTCTTCCTCCTCCACCTTCTTCTTCTAGTGCTGCTCCTCCTCTAATTTCTTCTTCGTTTTCTTCTCCTTTTCTCCATCCTCCTTCCCCCCCCCCCCTTCTTCTTCTTCGTCTTCTTCTTCTGCGGTCTCTTTCTGTCTCTGTCTTTGTCTGTTTCTATCTCTCTGCGTCTCTTTGTCTCTCACTCCCTCTTTCTCATTGCTTTTGTGTTATGTGTCTGTGCGTGGGTGAGTGTGTGGTTTAGAAAGTGAGTGAGTGAGTAAGTGTGCGTGCGTGCGTGCGTGCGTGCGTGAGTGTGTGTGTGTGTGTGTGTGTGTGTGTGTGTGTGTGCATCTGTGTGTCTGTGTGCGCGTCTGTCCGCCTCCATCTCACCCCATACCCACTTTTTTTTCTCTTTTTTTTTTCTTAATTCCTGAAATCACACGTGACATGTATGCCTACATAAAAAACAAACAAACAAAAAACAAAAAAAACCTCTGAAGGATTCAACAATGTTTATCTTCAATCTGGGCATCACATTTGAGACTGTTAATCAAATGAACTCGGGCTGATTGAACACCTGGTGGTGATTTATTTTCTGTTATCTTTTACGCGTCGGCAGGTGGGCGAAGCTTCGTTTATAATTCATTCTCCAGAACTGGCGTATTTCCCACGTGACTTTGGAACACATTCTTCTTCTTATTCTGTCTCTTCTTGTTCTTGTTCTTGTTCTTGCTCTTATTGTTCTTGTTCTTCTTCTATTTTCATCCTCCATTTAAAACATGGTGAACGATTGAAACTGTTAGTCATAGGACTCCTGCTGAAAAAAAAAAATCCCTGATAGTGATTTATCATTTTCTTATCTTTTTACACGTGGAAACCTCGATATAATTTGGATTTCAAATTTATTCTCCAGTTTTTAGCCAGAAGAAATGGCATATTGACCGTGCGACCATGAATACATCTTATACGTCTCCTCCTTCTCCTCCTCCTCCTTCTCTTCCTCTTCCTCCTCCTCCTCCTCCTCCTCCTTCTTCTTCTTCTGCTGCTGCTGCTACTGCTGCTGATGCAGCTGCAGTTGCTTTATCTTAAACAAAAGCAAATACAAACGTTTACGTTATTTTTTCCTTGGTGGCAAAGACCCACTTCCACGTTCACACATATCAACGAGTTGGCCTATTTACCCCGCCAGTTAGGCACCTGCATTCCGTTTTGGGGGATGTGTATACACCGGGTACGTTTACGTTGCCACAACCCACCGAACACTCACATGAATCATGGGACCTTTAACGTACGTATTCGATGTTCTGCACGCGTATACACAAGAAAGGGGTGTGTAAGACACTGGTATTGAGGCCTGCACATACGGACGAATTGGGGAGAGAGAGAGAGAGAGAGAGAGAGAGAGAGAGAGAGAGAGAGAGAGAGAGAGAGAGAGAGAGAGAGAAAAGCTGCAACCTTAACACCCCAGACACAACAGGGATTGGAACGCAGGACCCTTGGTTCGAAAGTCCAGTGCACTGGCCACTCGGCTATCACGCCCGTTCGCTCGGCCGGCCTATCACACGGGATTATTCCGATGTGTGTCAGCTCTCGCTGTGAGAGAACGATCCTCTGTCCCTTGCAGCAGACTGTCGATATTCATTCCACATTGTCATGGCTTTTCCCTCGGGCAGTGGATAGACGTTTTCTAAGCAACTATACCCTCTATCCCTCCCACCCCTCTACCACTACCACTGCCACAACCACTCCAACTCCTACCCGTACTCAGACTTCGCCTTTCCCATGTGTGTACCCCTTGTCTGACACAGAAATGGAGACGGGCCGATTGAGACAAGTGCAATTGTAGAAGCTGTTAAGCATAACCTGCCTTGACAGAAACAGAAGAGTTTTTCACTCTTACAAAAAACCAAAAGTGACTACCAAACGCCCCATCCTCCCCTCCTTCCCCGCAGCCCCGGCCACTCCCCCCACCCTTCTCCTTCATTCTTCTGTCTCTTGCAAGTGTCCTTTGCTCGACCACTCCCCTCACCCCCATCTCCCACTGCCCCGCTCCCTCGACTCCCCAGCTCCTCCAGTCATGTCCCTGTACTATCTCATCTGACTCACCAATATGCTCGCACTCTCACCCTTGGTTTAGTCAGCGAGCGCGCGCGCGCACCCTCCCATCCACACATACAACACAGACATATACACAGGCACACAGTTCTTTTCAGTTCAGTTGCTCAAGGAGGCGTCACTACGTTCGGACAATTCCATATACCCTACACCACACACACACACACACACACACACACACACACATCCATATACACTACGGTGATTTCTGTTGTTCGACTTGGAGCTTCCACTTGCCCCCCTCCCTTCCATATTGTGGAATCCGCCAGACGCGCTTAAACCAGGGTTTATCATTCTTCCAGACCTAACACTTAGCTTATATCACAGATTGACATGAGTTTACAGTTGGGCCAACAGCAAAGTGAGAGCTGTATTATGAATGGTTTCTCCATTGCAATGTGAGATCAGTTTAGTCTTTTGTGAAGGACTAGGAGGCATGATTGCACAAGCTCTTAGTGCTGCAGCCTTGTGGGCTATTTGGCCATTGGGAACCATCCAAACGCCGACTGTCCAAAAACCCTCTTGGCTGAGAGACTGGGGATGTAACTTGGGCAAGACACTCTCCACTAGTCGAACAGCAGTCGCTTCCTCTGCTGTTCTGATGGTCATAGTCGGACACGACTGACATCATATATCATTCTTCTACCTCCAGCCCCTTCCCACCCACACATACCAGCTGGCCTCCTCAACTGGGCTCAACCAACTGAAATGTTTCTTGGGTAACTCACTTGAATGTCGCTTTGACCCAGTGTCATCTTTTTCTCCTCCTCTCGTCATTTGCAGTTTATGTGTGTGAAATTAAACAGTTTTGAATCACATCCGAGTGATCGAAGGTTATTGCGATCTTTTTAACTTCGTTGTTGGATTAGAAAGGTAGAGGACGCAAAAAATATTTATCTGTGTTGCCTTCATTGACCTCACGAAGCATTCGACACGGTGGGTAAGGATGGCTTAATCCGGTGTAGTTTTCACCCGTTGACTTCACGAAAGCTTTCGGTGTCGTTCGCGAAATACTTTTCTCAAAGGTTTTCTGAAAACTGAATATTCTCCGTGATTGCTCATGTTCACAATAGTTTACCATGACAAGAGCGGTGTTTCCGTCTATTATGTTTCTATATTTGAACTATACATTATTGTCAGTGGAATAAAACAAGACTGCATGCAACGTCCTGTTTTAATTGTGGTAATAAAAGTATACACTTTGACGCTGAATCTGTCGGGACGGTCTGACTGAAGAAGAAAGTGACCATGTTGTGTTTCAGGAACGTGCTGTATGCAAATGGTACAGCTGTTACGATGCACACATAGCCAAATTACAGTGATTAGACAGAAGGTAGTTTTTGAACTCCGAGAATCTCCTGTGACTATTGTCATGAAAAATATCAAATACGTAGAGATAATGCGTGATTTGCCCTTCCCCCAAGCCTCCCAACCCAAGTTGAAAAAAATTGAGGCAGATATTTTACTTCCAAATGATAAACGAAAGTTAGATGTGTCAAATTATGTTGTTTGCCGTCTTTAAGTTAAGAAATTTAACAGCAAAAAATAGATTTATAAAATCCTAGAATTTAGCAAAACTTCGTATCTACATAAAAAAACAACAAAACAAACAATCAAACAAACAAAAAACCCCGATCGTATGTCAATATGTATTATCGTTTGCATAAGAGACAACTCTAGTATCAGTGGGTACATACCTTCACTGAAATATATGTATGGTTATTTTGATTACAATATTTTGATTAAGAAACTGAAAATACCAATATCTTACAAAGTAATTAACAAATAGTAAAGGGTGGTAACTCTCTCCATTACACAAGGTACACAACTTCAAGTCAGTGATGCTTACGCTACCGATTCAGCTAGCACACAGGTAAATGAAAGGCACATTGGAACAAACCCAGACACTTCCTCAAAAAAGGAAGCGCCGGGCCTGACCTTATACCAATCATTTGACATGTGCACACAGCAGCAAAGACAGAAGAAATGTGCAAACACAAATTAGCTTTTATTCAAGACTGACATAGCCTCTTTAATCCTGAATACGCTATTACTTATTTTACTATTTTACTATTTGTTAATCATATCGTTTCCTGGCCCATTATTTGTATAATTTCCAGTGGATAAACTACCAAGGCAACCATGTATTTGTTCTGTATTGTCCATGTGTTCTGTGTGGCTTATTCAGGATTAAAGAGGCTATGCCAGTCTTGAATAAAAGCTAATTTGTGTTTGCACCCTTTACTATTTGTTAATCATATCGTTTCCTGGCCTCATTATCTGTATAACTTACAAAGTAAGTTCGAGAATATTTAGAACAGAATTAGCACATTTATTGAAAACTTACAATTACTGCATTCATTGAAAACTCACGCAGACAGGTCAGTGTTGGACGAACTTGAGAGTGGTTCTAATACAACATCTAACTTGAGAGTGGTTATAATACCACATCTAACTTGAGAGTGGTTCTAATACCACATCTAACTTGAGAGTGGTTCTAATACCACATCTAACTTGAGAGTGGTTCTAATACCACATCTAACTTGAGAGTGGTTCTAATACCACATCTAACTTGAGAGTGGTTCTAATACAACATCTAACTTGAGAGTGGTTCTAATACAACATCTAACTTGAGAGTGGTTCTAATACCACATCTAAGTGCTCGAAAAATCATTTTGCTTGGGAAAAAGGTTTCTTCAGTTGTGTACGATTCTCGTGACGCTAATTTGCATCATATTAAAAAGTAATGTTGTATTCCCACGGAGTTCATTCTTTCGCCCAAAACTTGGGCTTCATCAGGCTGTCAAGACAGAGTAATATCGACGTTGACAGATAAAGAAACTGCCTTCCAGTGCCACTATCGTTTTCCTCTTTGTTTTCATTACTACTTTTCTTGATTGTTGTTAACAGATGATAGAGATAGTCTGACCATATTCAAAGCAGAAAAAGATTTATTTTATCTTTCCTATTCATTTACTTATTTATTCATCTATTTATTTTTTTGCAATATCCATTACTTGAAACCTTACCCAATTTTAAATATGAATAGATGACAATGTTCAGGTTCGGTATTTCTGAATTAGATGTCTATCTATATTGATATGGAATAATGTTTAATGAAAGTAATCTGATTTGCCCAATATGCAATTACTCGAAAGAAAATGAGATAACACTTTGTTGTCCATCTCCAAGGAATATTCTATAAATATATTTAGTAAGTCTGAATATTATGGACAACCATCTCAGTTTAAATTGAACGTAGGAAGAATGTCTTCAAGCTCCTCTCAGTTTGTAAGAAACCTTTCATAGCGCAGGCTGGTCTATTTTTAGGTTTGGTGTTAAATGTTCATTATGTTGTGTTGCATTATGGCATTTCATCATAATTATTATGTTGATGCACACCTTCACAAAGGGCCTTGGCGCATATTTGAATAATTCATTCGGAGTCTTAAAAAATATATCACCTTTTATTGTAAAAGAATCTCTTTTCTTTATTTTTCTCTTCTTTCTTTGTTTTTCCCCCCCGTTCTAACGATCTTTCTGGAGTGCCCATCTGACAAACGAGAAGACGACTTTCTTTCTTTCTTTCTTTCTGTCTCTTTCCACATAATCATTACCTCGCACTTCTTTATGACCACGTTGAACGAGATTGGAAAAGAAAAGTAGTGATTTTGGGTTTTGCTAAAAGCAAGGTTTTAAAAGCACAACACTGAATGTTCTTCCTTGTCATCTGAGTGGGCGAGACGTGCGAAGAAAGGACACTTCCAGTGCAACAGAATAGTGTAGTGAGCTCACCTAATGGGACAATAACGCAAATTAAACGAGGCACTACAAGCAGATATAAAGCTCTGTGTTCTGATCCTTGGAATTTCTGCAAGCTGGTCCTAAAAGATGCTGACAAAGTCAAAGAAAGAAACGAGGAAAAACTTAAGTACGCCAACTTAGCGAAGAAGGGGAAAGAAGAAAGACTTTGTTTCTTTGTTTACTTTTTTATGTTCAGTTGTCATCTGTCTCAAATTAAATCGTTCACATTCACGGGCCAGTTGAGAGACTTTGCACGGTTACTTCATCGTTATCATCGTCATCGTTATCTTCGAAGTCGTTGTTGTTATCATGATCGTCACCACCATATAGATTTATATGTATTATAATCTTTTCTTTTAGCCCAGCATTGCTGAGACATGAGCTGTGAAACAGTTCAGAAGCTGAGGACATTGTTTGGGTTCAATTTTACAGTCTTCTGTTTCAAAACAGAATTGGAACGGGAGCAAGAGCCAAGCGGTTAAAGCGTTGGACTTTCAATCTAATGGTCCCGGGTTCGAATCCCTGGTAGGTAAACGGTGGAGATTTCTCCGATCTCCCAAGTGAACAGAGAGTTTAGCAGAGTTTTTTTTCCACCAGAGAGTTTCTTCCCGTGTTTTGCTTTCCATCACTCTCTAGAGTTTGAACAGTCTGTCTGTGCTCAGAAACACCACATCGGCACACGATATTCCCTCTGCAACAGTGTTACTTTTCCGTTTCTCGTGCCGGTATACAGCAGGTGCTTGGACCTGCAGCGTCCACACTCTGGACCTAGCGCTATGGTAGTTTACTGGGATGCCAACCGGATCACTGGTGGAGCGGTGGCCAAGTGGTAGGCCTAATGCGCCCGACTAGGAAGCGATTGACTACGGGTTCCAATCCCATAGATGGACCTGGTGTTTGCTTTGTCCCCGCCCCAACCACTCCACACTCACCCCCACCCCCCCGGACCTCCATTCCCCACTTCTTAAAGGTACGTGGTGGTCAGGGTGCTAGTTGTTCGGGTGAAACGATAAACGATAGGAACCCATGTGCAGCAAGCTCTTAGTGCACGTAAAAGAACCCATGGCAACAAAGGTGTTGTCCTGGCAAAATCTAGTAGAAAAATCTACTCTGATAGTGAAACACTTGAAGGCATGAAAAAAAAATCACACACAAAAAAGAAAGTAAAAAGAAAAAAAAACAAAAAACCCCCGCACCCCCCCAAAAAACAACAACAACAACAACACACACACACACACACACACACACACACACACACACACACACAGACACACACACACACACACACACACACACACACACACACACACACACACACACAAAACAAATACAACACCAAACAATGGTTGACGCCGCGCTATGACAATGCCCTCGCCCCGTGGTTAGCCGCGGGAATTTCAGACAGAAGTTTGTTGTGACAAAAAAAAAAAAAAGGAATATAATACAAAATAGTTACAACACACTTAAAATGCAATCCGTTCCGCCTCCCCCCCCCCCCCCCCGGACTAACACTCACTAACCCCCCCCCCCACCCTGCACACACACACAAGTACACACAACACACGCACACACGCAAACACACATAGACACATTAACGCACACACACAAACACACACACACACACACACACGCTCACGCACACACATACCATTTTCAATTTTGGAATGGCCAGCCCCAAGTTTAAAATCAATTTATTACCACACACACACACACACACACACACACACACACACACACACACACATACACACACACGCAAACACATATAGACGCATTAACGCACACACACGTACACACACAAATACACACACACACACACACACACACACACACACACACACACACACACACACACATCCATCCCCTCCACCGCCATCACCCCCGCCCCCCATCTTCCAATACACATACATACATACATACGCGAGCGCGCGCGCGCGCGGGTCGGAACAGCGCAAGTTAAGCATTTATAATCTCCCCATCTCCCCACGGCGTGACTTGGGTTCCACAGTTATTAAAAATCGATCCATACATCGTCAACAATGGCTTGCGGTCTCGGTTGTCTGTCGCTCTGTCTCAGTCTCTATGTCTCTGTCTGTGTCTCTGTGTCTCTGTCTATGTCTCCTCTCTCTGTCTATGTCTCCTCTCTCTGTCTATGTCTGTCTATTGTCTGTCTCTCAGCACCTCTCTCTGTCTATGTCCCTGTCTGTCTCTCAGCCCCTCTCTCTGTCTATGTCCCTGTCTGTCTACTGTCTGTCTCTCAGCCCCTCTCTCTGTCTATGTTCCTGTCTGTCTACTGTCTGTCTCTCAGCCCCTCTCTCTGTCTATGTCCCTGTCTGTCTACTGTCTGTGTCTCAGCCCCTCTCTCTGTCTCTGTCCCTGTCAGTCTACTGTCTGTGTCTCAGCCCCTCTCTCTGTCTCTGTCCCTGTCAGTCTACTGTCTGTCTCTCAGCCCCTCTCTCTGTCTATGTCCCTGTCTGTCTACTGTCTGTTTCTCAGCCCCTCTCTCTGTCTATGTCCCTGTCAGTCTACTGTCTGTCTCTCAGCCCCTCTCTCTGTCTATGTCCCTGTCAGTCTATTGTCTGTATCTCAGCCCCTCTCTCTGTCTATGTCCCTGTCTGTCTACTGTCTGTCTCTCAGCCCCTCTCTCTGTCTATGTCCCTGTCTGTCTACTGTCTGTCTCTCAGCCCCTCTCTCTGTCTATGTCCCTGTCTGTCTACTGTCTGTCTCTCAGCCCCTCTCTCTGTCTATGTCCCTGTGTCTACTGTCTGTCTCTCAGCCCCTCTCTCTGTCTATGTTCCTGTCTGTCTACTGTCTGTCTCTCAGCCCCTCTCTCTGTCTATGTCCCTGTCAGTCTATTGTCTGTATCTCAGCCCCTCTCTCTGTCTATGTCTCTGTCTGTCTACTGTCTGTCTCTCAGCCCCTCTCTCTGTCTATGCCTCTTCTCTCTGTCTCTGTCTCCTCTATCTGTCTCTGTCTCTCTCTTTGCGTCTGTCTAACTGTCGGTCTGTCTCTCTCCACGTCTCTCTGTCTGTCTCTTGGTTTTCAGCATCTCTTTATGGTGCTGATGCAAGTGTGTGTGTTTCTGTGTATGTGTGTTGTGTGTGTGTGTGTGTGTGTGTGTGTGTGTGTGTGTGTGTGTGGGCGCGCGTGTGTGTGTGTGTGTGTGTTTGTGTGTGTGTGTGTGTGTGCGTGTGTGTTTGTGTGAATGTGTGTGCGTGCGCGCGCGTGTGTGTGTGTGCGTGTGTGTTTGGGTGTGTGGCAGAGACACAGAGACAAACACGGACAAAGTCACAGGCACAGAGACAGAGACAGAGAGAGAGAGAGACAGACAGACAGACAGACAGACAGACAGACAAACACCTAGACATTGACGGCGGGATAACATAAGCCCAGAAAGAGAGAGGGAACTAAAAATCACTGAATGACAAAGACGGAGGTGGGGAGAGTGACACTGACGAGGAATGGCCGGCTGAACCCTGGGGAAATCCCACAATGTGATGACTGCATGCATTACTTCTGATCAAGACACGGAGCTGCTGGAAGGCTGACACTTCTTATTGCTTCCGTCAATCAAACCCAGTCCAGTCCAATCTAATTCAGACCAATCCAATCCAACACAGCACAGCACAGCACAGCACAGCACAATACAGCACAGCACAGCACAATACAGCACAGCACAGTATAGCACAGCACAGCACAGCACAGTACAGCACAGCACAATACAGCACAGCACAATACCGCACAATATAGCACAGCACAGTACAATACAGCACAATACAGCACAGCACAGCACAGCACAATACAGCACAGCACAGCACAGCATAGCACAGCACAGCACAGCATAGCATAGCACAACACAGCACAACACTACAGCACAGCACAGCACAATACAGCACATCACAATACAGCACAATACAGCACAGCACAGCACAGCATAGCACAGCACAGCACAGCATAGCATAGCACAACACAGCACAACACTACAGCACAGCACAGCACAATACAGCACAACACAGCACAGCACAGCACAGCACATCACAATACAGCACAGCACAGCACAGCATAATACAGCACAGCACAGCATAGCATAGCACAACATAGCACAGCACAGCACAGTACAGCACAGCACGCACAGCACGCACAGCACAATACAGCACAACACAGCACAGCACGCACAGCACAATACAGCACAACACAGCACAGCACAGCACGGCACAGCACAGCACAGCACAATACAGCACAGCACGCACAGCACAATACAGCACAACACAGCACAGCACAATACAGCACAGCACGCACAGCACAATACAGCACAACACAGCACAGCACGGCACAGCACAATACAGCACAAGACAACACAACATAACATAACACAATCTGTCAAACGAATTACTGTTCAACCTGTAAATACACACCATTAGATATTAAAGTACATTTATATATTATCAGCAATTGGCAAAAAGTGTGTACGAAATGGGGGAAAAAAAGAAAAGAAGAAAATGGACCTGGATGATGTGATAAAAGAGAGAAAATGGAAAATTAAGTGGAACAAAAAGATTAGGAAGGAAAAGAAGAAACAGGAAGATGATGATGACGAAGAAGAAGAAGAAGAAGAAGAAGAAGAAGAAAACGACAGTTACAGCAATGCCCACGAGGACAACAACTACAACAGTAAACTATACCAGCAATTAGACAAGAATACACAACTGGGTACAAGAAAAACAAAGAAAAACTTGTTGGTATTCCAACCATCACAGTTAATCGTGTTCCTGTTTTCTCCTTCTGAAATATAACCTTATATGAACCATCAATTCGAAAACACACACAAAACACACACAAAAAACCCCAACAACATCAACGACTAAACAAACAAATAAACAAATAAA
>JAAQRG010271558.1:0-12726 GCA_011634625.1 Babylonia areolata | reverse complement strand
CACACACACACACACACACACACACACACACACATGACCTAAACGTTGACACAGGACCACGTGACATCTTCCATTGTTCTGTTTGAGACTTCATGCAGTGTGATGCCGGGGGGAAAAAAATAATAAAATAATATATATATATATATAACTGGCTTCGTATAAGACGCTGACATTTGTCAGAATCACTTGTTACTGGCTGCCTTCATCTTTGTTTTGTCGAATGACTCGTGTCGGTTTTGATGTTTTTTGTTTTTTCATTGTTGTTTTTAAAGATGATTATTATCAACGTGGAGACCTCTTCAAGGTTTGACGCTTAAAGACAGCTGTATTCATGAGATTTTCTTCTTCTTCTTCTTCTTTTTTCTTTTATATAATCTTTTTATGTGTTGCTTGGTCTTTTGGAATAAACTGGTTGAAAAGTAACACGTATAACTATATATATATATATATATATATATATATATATATATATAATTTTTATATCTGTTGTTTTGTATGATTTGTTTTTTAATCAGCCATGGGCTCTTTTTTTCCCCTCCTGCCTTTTGATTTGACGTAGAGGAAGTGGTGATTTTTTTTGATTTTTTTTTAATCTTTTTCGGAGGGTAGAAACATGACGTGTCTTTTGATGATTCGGTTTTGTTTGATGACGTCAGCCTTACCTTACCTTACCTTACCTTACCTTTACCTTGCTTTACCAGACCTTACCTTATCTTACCTTACCACAGGTGCTAATGGGGCGTTTTTGTGGACGTTTCTCTCGTGAAATAAGATTGCTTCTTAATTGGTTTGTTGTCTCTTTCTGTTATGTATTTCCTCTTTTATTTCCCTGTCGTGTGTGTGTGTGTGTGTGTGTGTGTGTGTGTGTGTGTGTGTGTGTGTGTGTGTTTGCATGCGGGCGTGTGTCCGAACAAGTGTTCTTGAGTCCGCATAGGTATTTCACATGTTGGAATATGAGTGCATGCCAATGTCTTTTTATGTGAAAGCGGAGAATTATTTTGTTTTCAAGTCGGTTTTTATGAATTTGTCTCCCGGTCTTCTCAGTGTCACTGTAAAATGCGTTGTGCTATATTATGAGGTGCTATAGAAATGTCCTTTAACATAATAATGATGAGGATGAGGATGATGAGGAGAAGAAGAAGAAGACGATCACGACGAAGATGACGATGACGATGAAAAAGAAGAAAACAAAGAAGGATCATGACCATGATTCATAGTTAGGCGCTGTAGAAATGTCCTTTGATGACAAAAGAAAAAATAATCAAAAGAAGAAGAAGAAGAAACGTGATGATAAGAACGATACGAGGAAGAAGAAGAAGAAGAAGAAGAAGAAGAAGAAGAAGAAGAAGAACAACAACAACAACAACAACAACAACAACAACAACAACAACAAGAGTATCAAGAGGCAAAGTCTTCGTGGCCCAAGTTTCTTTTCCTGCTACACTCAACAACTGAACATAAAACACCTGAGATGAAGGCAGGTGAGAAGAGCCGGGGATGTTGGGTTACGATGCATATCATATTCTTGATCACCCATCAGTTTGTTGAACTGATAGTTGAT
Organism: Babylonia areolata; assembly: GCA_011634625.1. Taxonomy (NCBI): domain Eukaryota; kingdom Metazoa; phylum Mollusca; class Gastropoda; order Neogastropoda; family Buccinidae; genus Babylonia; species Babylonia areolata. The sequence continues at coordinate 11,165 of JAAQRG010271558.1, read as the reverse complement.
GATGATGATGGTATGGATACTGAGGATGTTGGGTTACCAGTACACGCAAGATGATCCATATCACATCCTTGATCACCATCAGTTTGTTGAACTGATAGTTGATGATGATGATGATGATGATGATGATTCTTCTTCTTCTTCTTCTTCTTCTTCTTCTTCTTCCTCGTTCGCCTTCCATTAGATGAGCAACCCGGTGTCCTCAATGAAGGCTACCGTCCGTCACAGCTCCTCCAGGGTGCCGTACAGTTTGGCTTCCACTGCTGTCGGTGTTGGCCAGTACTTCCTCCTGGATGCTGCATGCGTCCTCAAGTCTTGAAGGATGTGCTCGGGTGCCATTAGTCCCTCACCACAATGATGATGATGATGATATGGGTACTTTATATAGCGCCTCTCCCCTCCGGTCAGAGACCATGCCGTAAGCGCTGTTCAAACACAGTCATTAATTGCTCAACAGGCTGCATACCCGCTGGGTTGAGCCTCTTCTTCTTCTTCTGCGTTCACTCGTATGCACACGAGTGGGCTTTTACGTGTATGACCGTTTTTACCCCGCCATGTAGGCAGCCATACTCCGTTTTCGGGGGTGTGCATGCTGGGTATGTTCTTGTTTCCACAACCCACCGAACGCTGACATGGATTACAGGATCTTTAACGTGCGTATTTGATCTTCTGCTTGCATATACACATGAAGGGGGTTCAGGCACTAGCAGGTCTGCACATGTTGACCTGGGAGATCGTAAAAATCTCCACCCTTTACCCACCAGGCGCCGTCACCGTGATTCGAACCCGGGACCCTCAGATTGACAGTCCAACGCTTTAAACACTCGGCTATTGCGCCCGTCGCTGGGTTGAGCCGACTGAGAGCTGCCTTTTGGGGCGCCCATCATTCGTTTCCTGTGTCATTCAGTCAGGTTTCAGTCACACACACACACACACACACACACACACACACACACACACACACACACACATGTAACTTTTTATGTCTATGACTTTTTCTCTTTTTTTTCTTTTTTTTAACCCCACCACATAGGCAGCCATATTCCGTTTTCGGGGTGTGCATGTTGGGGTATGTTCTTGTTTCCATAACCCACCGAACGCTGACAAAGCTGTGTGCTGTAATCGGACTGATCCTGTCTTAAGCAGCGCACATCGATCGGCACTTCAAATGGTTTAGCATCAAGATTTAGATCAATTAAAGTTCCGAACCTTCACTGTATTCATGACGACTTTGTATTTGTATTTGTATTTCTCTTTTTGAAATTCAGGCTGCTCTCCCCAGGGAGAGCGCGTCGCTACACTACAGCACCACTTTTTTTTTTTTTTTCCTGCGTGCAGTTTTATTTGTTTTTCCTATCGAAGTGGATTTTTCTACAGAATTTTGCCAGGGACAACCGTTTTGTTGCCGTGGGTTCTTTTACGTGCGCTAAGTGCATGCTGCACACGGGACCTCGGTTTATCGTCTCATCCGAATGACTAACGTCCAGACCACCACTCAAGGTCTAGTGGAGGGGGAGAAAATATCGGCGGCTGAGCCGTGATTCGAGCCAACGCGCTCAGATTCTCTCGCTTCCTAGGCGGACGCGTTATCTCTAGGCCATCACTCCACTTCAGGCGATGAACCGTAACATAAAAAATCGCAAATCGCATTGATGGGAGCGGTGGTCAAATGGTTAAAGCGCTGGGTTCTAACCCATGGTTCTTGAGTTCGATTCCTCCGTTGCACGTGGTGGGTTGCAGGTGGAGATTTTTTTTTCCGATCTCCCAGTACAACGTGCACTTGAACTCCCTTCATGTGTATACGCACTCAGAAGATCAAATAATCACGCTAGAGATCCTGTAGTCCCATGTCAGCGTTTGGTGGATTATGGGAACAAGAACATACCCAGCTGGTACATCCCCGAAAACGGAGTATGGCTGCATACATGGCTGGGTAATTGAAAACAAATTGGTCATACACGTGAAATGTTACATGTTTGTGTGATTCTCTCTCTCTCTCTCTCTCTCTCTCTCTCTCTCTCTCTCTCTCTCTCCCTTCCCCCCCTCTCTCCATCCTCTCTCTCTCTCCCCCTCTCTCTCTCCCTCTCTCCCTCTCTCCCCCCCTCTCTCTCTTTCTTTCTGTGCGTGACTGACCGAAACCTGATTGGATAGATTAACATTGTGTGCACTGCAACCTGAAAACAATCGTGAGCCTATTATAAAGATGATGATAAGAAGGAGAAGAAGATGATTATAATTATAATGACAACAATGATAGTAATAATATCATACGTTCTCTCTTTCTTTTTCTTTTAATGTTTTTTCTCTTTTTTTTCTCCTTTTTTTTCTCTTTTGTGTGTGTGTGTGTGTGTGTGTGTGTTGTTGTTGTTCTTGTTGTTCTTGTTGTTGTTGTTGTTGTTCTTGTTTTTTTGCATGTACTGGTGACTAATAATTATTATGTGGAAACTATGAAAAACTGAAATCTTTTGCTGTTGTTGTTTGTGTTTTGTTTTGATTTATGTTTTATTTGTGAATGTTTTGTTGATTTTCATTTTTGTTTTTTGTTGTTGGTTGTTGTTTTTGTTGGGGTTTTTTGGGGGGTGGGGGGTGAGGGATTGGCAGGAGGAGGTGTTTTTTGTTTGTTTGTTTTTTTGGGGGGGTTGTTTGTTTGTTTGTTTGTTTTGGGGTTGTTGTTGTTTTTCAAATCCATTGACTAATAATGTACAGATCGACACTGTTTGCCTCTTGTGGTGATGTCTCCAATTAACAAGACGAAGAAAGAAAAAAACTTCAATGTAGAAAAAAAAGAAGAGAAATGAGAAAAGATAGATTATATTTTTTTCCCCACCATCATATGAAACGTATTCATCCTTTGTTAACATTGCGTGTGTGCGTGTGTGTGTGTGTGTGTGTGTGTGTGTGTGTGTGTGTGAATTCACGGGTGTGTGGCTGTCAAAAATTAAAGTCTGTATACATATGTGTATCTGTGTGTGTGTGTGTGTGTGTGTGTGTGTGTGTGTGTGTGTGTGTGTGTGTGTGTGAGGGAGTGAATGAGGATGTGGGCAGAAAGAGAGAAGAGAGACAGAGGAGAGACATCCATTGGAAAGAAGGTCGTTTTCTTTCAAAACCTGTACAGTACTATATTTTGAAAAATTATCAACTGCGATAAGTTACACATACGTATTGACAGATGAACGAACGTACGGACAGGCAACAATCATGCATACATGTACGCATGCACGCATGCACGTGCATGCACAGACACAGACACAACCAAGCCACACAGGCACGCACACATACGCCCCTCACCCCACTACACACGTACGCACACACACACACAAGCTCTCTCACATTTTAAGCCCCTCTTCCTAAGAAAAAAAAAAAAGATTTACCAAATGTAGACTTTCGAATATTATGTTCACCCCCGAAAACGGAGTATGGCTGCCTACATGGTGGGGTAAAAAACGGTCATACACGTAAAAGCCCACTCGTGTACATACCAGTGAACGTGGGAGTTGCAGCCCACGAACGAAGAAGAATGTTATGTTCAAGTTTTCGCCGCCAAAGAGAAACCGAAAACCAAATCGGACCTAGCTCTGATTTTTTTTTTTTTTTTTTTTTTTTTAAAGCGGAACAAGTCAATTTTGAAAATTATCAGGTGTTATTATGACGGTCTGAGAACAAAGGCTGACGCTTCTGCATGCCCTGGTAAAATTTTCCATATATATGTGTATGTATGCGATTGATGTTTGCGATCTCTGTGGCTGCCTTCACCTCTACACTCCATCTCGCTCACTACGATCGGCTTCGGATCCACTCTCGCTTACGCATACCCAGATTCAAACACTCGACTGTTGACCGCCGTTCTTTCTCTGTCTCTGGACCTTGCGAGTGGAATGAACTTCCTCTTTCGCTTCGTCAAGTCTCCACTCTCAGCTCTTTCAAGTCTGGCCTTAAAACCCACCTCTTCCCAAAATAGCCTCCTTTCCCTGCCTCTTCCTTGTCTTTAGTTTCTCCAGTTTTAGAGTTATGCATGCGTGTGGATGACTGGTGCGAAAGCGCTTTGATTTGTCTCTGCACAAGATTCAGCGCTATATAAATACCATTATTATTATTATGGTTTCTTACAGCAGAGGTTCAGAGAAGGAGCCAAGCAGTAGCAAATTGATGAGTTGCTTCAGGAGACTCCTCGACATCTCCTACAAGGATCGCATAACGAAATGAAGAGGTCCGGAAAGCCACTAAAAAGATCTACTGACCACAGTGAAAATAAAGGACAATGAGATGTTTGTATTTGTATTAGTATTTGTATTTGTATTTCTTTTTATCACAACAGATTTCTATGTGCGAAATTCGGGTTGCTCTCCCCAGGGAGAGCGCGTCGCTTTACTACAGCACCACCCATTTTTTTGTATTTTTTCCTGCTTGCAGTTTGTTTGTTTTTTTATTTGTTTTTCCTATCAAAGTGGATTTTTCCACAGAATTTTGCCAGGAACAACCCTTTTGTTGCCGTGGGTTCTTTTACGTGCGCTAAGTGCATGCTGCACACGGGACTTCGGTTTATCGTCTCATCCGAATGACTAGCGTCCAGACCACCACTCAAGGTCTAGTGGAGGGGGAGAAAATATCGGCGGCTCGGCTGAGCCGTGATTCGAAACAGCGCGCTCAGATTCTCTCGCTTCCTACGCGGACGCGTTACCTCTAGGCCATCACTCCACATAGACACTATAGATAGTATAGTCAGCCACGTGACAAGATCCAGAACCATTCTTCAGGGAACAGTGCATGCAGGGGGGAAAACAGGAAGACAGGCAGACAGCGAAAGAAGTGGACAGACAATAATTGTTATCAGTATCGGTCTCAGTATCAGTAGCTCAAGGAGGCGTCACTGCGTTCGGTCAAATCCATATACTCTGCATCACATCCGCCAAGCAGATGTCTGACCAGCAGCGTAACCCAACGCGCGCTTAGTAAGGCCTTGAGAAAAAAGAAATTAGATTAAACTAAATTTTTAAAAAATAATAATAAAATAAAGTAATAAATAAATATATAAAATAACGTAGAATTTTAAAAATAAATGAAAATAAAAATAAAAAAATAAAATAAAAAGAAATAAATAATAGATAAATACATTTAAAAAATACTACTAATAATAATGATAATATTTATTAGGCGCAAAATCTTGATGAAGTTAACTCTAAGCGTACAAAAAAAAAAAAAAAAAAAAAAAAAAAAAAATCGCTGAGTGGACAGAGAGGACAGCTTTTGCCGAAAGCTCAGACCCTATGCCAGAAATGAAGGAGGATGTTGGTGATGAGTTATGCAGTGCAGTGCCTTCACGCCCCCACCCCACACCCCCACGCCCCTCCAGCCCCCTCCCCCCCACGCCCCTCCCTCTCCCCACCCCTCCCCCCACACACACACACCCACAACCGCTCCCCCACCAGGCCCTCAACACCCTCCCACGATCAAACCAGGTTTCAGGGCCATTGACAGTAACAAAATGTATGATTTTTTTTTTCCAACACGGGTGATATCTCTTTCCCTCCACCGTTTTTCATTTTATTCTTAACTAATGTGTGAAACCAAAATGAGTATGTAATGACACTGTGTGTGTGTGTGTGTGTGTGTGTGTGTGTGTGTGACTCTGTGTGTTTGTGTGTGTGATTGTGTGTGTGTGTGTGTGTGTGTGTGTGTGTGTATGACTATGTGTGTGTCACACACACACACACACACAATCACTCACGCGCTCACACACACACACAGAGTTATCTCTTCCTTTGCACACACACACACACACACACACACAGCCACACACAATACGTCACACACACTCCAGCGGCAAAGCCTGCATACACACTTCCACCCTCTTTCGCACACACGCGCATTACATATAATACACACACGTACCACATGAATACACACGCAACACACATTACACATTATCACACACACACACACACACACACAGCACGCACGCACACATATGAAGACTTACACTCATGGATACTGGTAACGAGAAAAGAGAGAGAGAGAGGTGCATGTGCATGTGTGTGTGTGTGTGTGTGTGTGTGTGTGTGTGTGTTTGTGTTTGTGTTTGTGTGTGTGTGTAAGGGAAGGATAACTCTGTGTGTGTGTGTGTGTGTGTGTGTGTGTGTGTGTGTGTGTGTGTGTGTGTGACAGAAAGAAGACATGTCAAGGACGCAAATCAATTGAACTGACCTTCACTTTGCCGCAGTATTGTTGTTACAATACCACATGCACCGACAATCAAATAAGTATCGTCTGCGCGTAGAGAGAGCGTGTGTGTGTGTATCTGTGTGCTTTTTTCTCTGTGTGTTTGCGTGTGTGGCGCGGGGGTGGGGGGAGGATGACTGTGTGTGTATGTGTGTGTGTGTGTGTGCGTATGTGCGTGCGTGCGTGCGTGTGTGTATGTATGTATGTGTGTGTGTGTGTGTGTGTGTGTGTGTCAGAAAGACGACCTGAAAAGAAAGTCAAACAGTTGTAGAAGTGACCGTCTCTTCACTGTTAAGTGATATTAGACGGAAAAGGAAAGAAAAAAAAAAGTGTGTGTGTGCTTTTTTCTCTGTGTGTTTGCGTGTATGGCACAGGGATGGGGGGGAGGGAGGATGACTGTGTGTGTGTGTGTGTGTGTGTGTGTGTGTGTTTTCTTTGCGATCGCAAACACGCACACACACACACATACACACACATGCACGCACACACACACACTCACACACACACACACTCACACACACACTCACACACACACACACACGCATACACACACACACACCAACACACACACCCACACACACACACCCACGCACACACACACACTCACACACACACGCACACACACACACACCTGTTATCAACTCTTTTTTTCTTTTTTTTTTCTTTTTTTTTTTAGCAAAATGGTGGCGAATCTTTTCCGACCTAACGAATCTGTTGTACACAATGCAATCCGTAGTCTGAAAAAATGAACCATTATATTGACGAAACTGTATTTATTTCCTTTCCACCACTTTTAAAGTCAGTGCCTGTGTGTGTGTGTGTGTGTGTGTGTGTGTGTGTGTGTGTGTGAGATTCAGTGGGAGAGAGAGCGTGCATGCATCTGTGCGCACTTGTGCGTGCGAGCATGCGCGTGTCTGTATTCCGAGTGCGAGAACGCAACGTGTGTGCACGAGTATGTGCGCACATGCGCGCGGATGTGTGTATGTGTGTGTGTGCGCGCGCATGTGTGTGCGTGCGTGGTGTGTGTGTGTGTGTGTGTGTGTGTATTCGTGTGAGCGTGCGTGTGTGTGTTGTGTGTGTGCGCGCGTGTGTGTGAATCACCGTTCAGTGGTCATTGTTTAGCTATGTGGGACTTTCCTTGTGTGGACTGCCCAAGATTCGTTTCGTTTCCACACCCAGCAGTAGTGTCAGGCGCTGTGAGCCGTGCTACGTTGGTTCCCCCACCATGAGAACTTATACCCCCCGGCGATGTTTTGACTCTAGTGTGATTGCACAGGTGGGTGCTCATGACAAAATCTTTCTAGACCATGACCTTGATTTGATTTGATATGGACATTTTCTAGAACCTATCCTAGGTCGGAGACCTAGCTCTAAGCGCTTTGCAAACTCGGTGTAATTTGCATAACAGGCTGCCTACCTGGGTACACCCGACTGACGGCTGCCATTGTGAGCTAATCATTCGTTTCCTATGTCATTCAATTAGATTTCAGGCACGCAGCAGATACACATTCGGATGGACATGTAACATTTTACGTGTATTACTATTTTGTGTATTTACACCACCATGCAGGCGGCCATATTCCGCTTTCGATGGTGTATGCTGGGTATGTTCTTGTTTACATAACCCAACGAACGCTGACATGGATTACAGGATCTTTAGCGAGCGTATTTGACCTTTTGCGTGCGCATAAACACGAAGGAGATTCAGGTATAAACAGGTCTGCACATTATGTTGACCTTGGAGATTGCAAAAATCGTCGCCCTTTACCCACCAAGCGCCATAATCGAGATTCGAACCCGGGACCCTCAGACTGAAAAATCCAACGCTTTAAAACCACTCGGCTATTGCGCCCGTTATTATGTTCTGCCAGCTTGCCGGTTGCTGTTCCAAGCTGTCTCTGTAAGTGTGGACATTATGGTGGCGGCGACACCCTCTCTCTCTCTCTCTCTCTCTCTCTCTCTCTCTCCCTCCCTCCCTCTCTCCCTCCCTCTCTCTCTCTCTCTCTCTCTCTCTCTCTCTCTCTCTCTGTCTTCTCGTTACCAGTATCCCTGAGTATAAGTCTTCAAAGCAATAAGGACGGTGTGACGATTATCGTCATCATCATCATCATCATCACCACCACCACCACCACCACCACCAGCAACAGCATTGTTATCATCATCAACATCGTCACTATCCTCTTCCTCCTCATCATTATTATCATGATCCTCCTCACCATCGTCATCAACATCATCTTCATTTTCCTCTTCCTCCTCCTCATCATCATCGCCGTCCTCTTCCTCCTCATCATCATCATCGTCGTTATCAGTCTCCTCCTCCTCCTCTTCTTCCTCCTCATCGTCATCATCGTCATCCTTCTCCTCATCGTCATCACAGGGTGTAATCATCATCACATCAGCCAGACCCACAACGAATGATCATAATAACTCCATGGACATTATCTGATGTGAGGGTATCACTTCCCCTAGGAAGAAAAGTGGGGCCTCTGGCTTAATTTAACTCTCTCCATGCGAACGGCGAAAGAGACGACGTTAACAGCGTTTCACCCCAATTACCATCATCCAAATATTGCAAGCGGAAGGCTCTTATACTGAAGACGTGAATGTTGACAAAGAATACCACAATTCTGACGACGGAAGCTAAAGGTTGGGTCATTGAGACACCCACTGGACATCCGAGGGGTCTGTGTAGAGGAGAAGAGAGGACTGGCCGTACTGAGTGAGTTAACAAACAAACAAACAAACAAAACTGGAAGCTTCCGCGATCACACAATGGGGTTCGTTAATGAAGTTCATACAATACACTATGTGTCAGTGCAGGGGGCTAGGCCTCTGCCGTCGCTGGTTTTCTTATCAGTGTATGCAGGCAATGTTCTTAGATCAGTGAACTTCACTTGTCAGAAGCTGGAGTTTGTGTTTCGTGGATCTTCGCTAGCTGCTGGGAGCTGCATGCTGCCTCCTGTTTCGTATGTATGTAAGTCTGTGTGTGTGTGTGTGTGTGGTGTATTATCGTATGTTGTGTCGTGTTGTACTGTGTGGTACTATGCTGTGTTGTGTTGAGGTGTGTTGTGTGGTCGTATGCCGTCTTGTGCTGCCCCTGCATGTGTTGTGCAGTGTCGGGTGATGTTGTGCTGTGCAGTGTTGTGTTGTGTTGTGCCGTGCTGTGCTGTGCTGTGTTGTTCTGTGCAGCGTCGGATGATGTTGTGCTGTGCTGTGCTGTGCTGTGCTGTGTTGTTCTGTGCAGTGTCGGATGATGTTGTGCTGTGCTGTGTTGTTCTGTGCAGTGTCGGATGATGTTGTGCTGTGCTGTGCTGTGCTGTGTTGTTCTGTGCAGTGTCGGATGATGTTGTGCTGTGCAGTGCTGTGCTGTGCTGTGCTGTGCAGTGCTGTGCTGTGCTGTGCAGTGTCGGGTGATGTTGTGCTGTGCAGTGCTGTGCTGTGCTGTGTTGTTCTGTGCAGTGTCGGATGATGTTGTGCTGTGTTGTGCTGTGCTGTGCTGTGTTGAGCTTTGCTGTGCTGTGCTGTGCTGTGCTGTTCTGTGCAGTGTTGGGTGATGTTGGGCTGTGCTGGGCTGAGCTGAGTTGAGCTTTGCTGTCCTATACTGTGCTGTGCTGTGCTGTACTGTGTCGGATGATGTTGTGCTGTGTTGTGCTGTCCTGTGCTGTGCTGTGTTGTGCTGTGCTGTTCTGTGCAGTGTCGGATGATGTTGTGCTGTGTTGTGCTGTCCTGTGTTGGATGATGCTGTCCTGTGCTGTGCTGTGTTGTGCTGTGCTGTGCTGTGCTGTTCTGTGCAGTGTCGGATGATGTTGTGCTGTGCTGTGCTGTGCTGTGCTGTGCTGTGCTGTGCTGAGTTGAGCTTTGCTGTCCTATACTGTACTGTGCTGTGCTGTACTGTGTTGGATGATGCTGTGCTGTGCTGTGCTGTACTGTGTCGGATGATGTTGTGCTGTGCTGTGCAGTGTTGTGCTGTGCTGTGCTGTCCTGTCCTGTGCTGTGCAGTGTTGTGTTGTACTGTGTCGGATGATGTTGTGCTGTGCTGAGCTGTGCTGTGCTGTGCTGTGTAGTGTCGGGTGATGTTGTGCAGTGCCGTCTTGTGCTGTGCTGTGCTGTGTCGGATGATGCTGTGCTGTGTTGTGCTGTCCTGTGCTGTGCTGTGCTGTGCAGTGCTGTGCTGTACTGTGTCGGATGATGTTGTGCTGTCCTGTGCTGTGCAGTGTTGTGCTGTGCTGTGCTGTCCTGTCCTGTCCTGTCCTGTGCTGTGCTGTGCTGTCCTGTCCTGTGCTGTGCTGTGCTGTGCTGTGCTGTCCTGTCCTGTGCTGTGCTGTGCTGTGCAGTGTTGTGATGTGCTGTGCTGTGCAGTGTCGGGTGATGTTGTGCTGTGCTGTGCTGTGCTGTGCTGTGCTGTGCTGTGTTGTGCTGTGCTGTGCTGTGCAGTGTCGGGTGATGTTGTGCTGTGCTGTGCTGTGCTGTGCTGTGCTGTGCTGTGTTGTGCTGTGCTGTGCTGTGCAGTATCGGGTGATGTTGTGCTGTGCTGTGCTGTGCTGTGCTGTCCTGTCCTGTGCTGTGCTGTGCTGTGCAGTGTTGTGATGTGCTGTGCTGTGCAGTGTCGGGTGATGTTGTGCTGTGCTGTCCTGTGCTGTGCTGTGCTGTGTTGTCTTGTGTTACTTTTTTGTGACTGTAGATTTCTGTGTGGAATTCGGGCTGTTCTCCGGAAAGATCGTGTCGCCTTAGTTTAGCGCCAGCATTCTCTCTGTCTCTGTCTCTGTCTCTGTCTGTCTCTCTCTCTCTCTCTCTCTATCTATCTATCTATCTATCTACCTATCTATCTATCTATCTATCTACCTCTTTCTCTTTCTCTCTCTCTCTCTGTTCACGAAGGGCAATGGCCTATACTTGAATAAATTATCCGTGTCCGTATCTCTCTCTCTCACCCTCTCTCTCTCTCCCCTCCC
>JAAQRG010271557.1:2500-10000 GCA_011634625.1 Babylonia areolata | reverse complement strand
GCGCGCACGCACTTAAGCATGCATGCAAGCACCTGTGCGCAGCTGTCTGAATGATCTTTATTCTCTCTGAAGTAAACTTTAAGCTACATCTTGGTGTGTGTGGTTTGATGAAGACTGCAGAGTACTTGCTGGCGGTCTGGGGCAACAGAAGCTGAGGTTTAAAACTTTTCTATTTTGTATTAAAAAATAATAAAATTAAAAGAATGTCTTGGTATTTCCGTCCCGGCAGGTTACGTGCAGTCACCTGTGTTTGACGGACACACGGCACGACTCTCCGACAAGATGGACAGCTGGGCTAGACTGCACGTGCCTGACCTCCACAATGTCATGGTCAGCTTCCCGCACGTGGACATCGAAGCCTTCTGGCAGTGGGGCTGCGAGCTGCTGCAGACGCTTCATGTGTACACGTTCTCCTCCCGTCGGAACAGGAAGACTCTCTTGTGGAAGGTCTGCAACGCGCACGAACCGCCGCCCCCTTCCACGCTCACCACAGACGCAGTTTGGCTCCATTTTCTCTCTCTCACCAAAACGTCCATCACGACAGGTTTCCGCGTGTTGTTTTCTTTCCACAACCAATCGCAGACGCCGTTGCAACAACAAACCGCTGAAGAGACCACATGGAACTGCTCCGTTTCGTACTGGCCTCGGTTCAAGCATCACTTGGAGTGTAACCTGAAGATCGAGTGTGCCAGCAAGAAAGATGAGTCCCAGTGTGCCTACACCTCCCCTCGCTGTGGAGCAGGAATGATCGCTGTCGGGGACTCCTGCTATGTTTACGTCACCGCCAACGAAACTGTGACGTGGTACGAGGCGTCAATGCGGTGTTTACGTCACGGCGGCCACCTCGCCAGCCTCAACACCCCGCAGGAGTGGGGTGACGTCATGGGGGTCCTCACCCGTCGGCCCAACGTCATCATCTATTTGGGGCTGCAGTCAGCGCCGTCTACCGCCCCTCACATGTGCGTTGCGTTGAGAGTCCTTCACTGCCGTCGATAGAAACCTCAGTGCAGGTGTAATTCTAGGGTTTCATGTATTTAAAAAATAAAAAAAATTAAAAAAATTAAAGCACACATTGAGTTTACTCCTTTACCCTCTGCTGTTCATTAATGGCGGCGAGTTGTATAAAATAGTGTTTAATCTGTTCGTTTCAGAAAAGATAATTGATTATGTGAGATAATAAACAGAAAGGCAACGTTTGGTAGCAGATAGATAGATAGATAGACTGACTGATTGATTGATTGATTGACTGATAGACAGACTTTTTTTTTTTTTCTTTTTTTTTTTTGTCTGTAGTTACCTTTATTCTCTCAGTCGGCCATTACTCATTTATATCTGATTTGGTGTGTTTGTGAGAGGGGAAGGTACGGGAGTGGGGGTGGGGGTGGGGGTGGGGAAGCTTCAATCCTCACCTGGCATACTATGTTAACCCCTGATTGACGTCCTTTTTTTTTCCTTTCCACACAGTTACCACAACACGCTCAAGGAGGCGTCACTGCTTTCGGTCAAAATCCATATACGCTACACCACATCTGCCAAGCAGATGCCTGACCAGCAGCGTAACCCAACGCGCTTAGTCAGGCCTTGAGAAAAAATAAAATCCACATCAACATACTGTGTTAACTGGGGGGGACCAGAAAGCAGTGACGCCTCTTTGAGCTACTGTGAAACTGCATGTTTGGTGTTTGCATATCTGTTATGCATATGTGGGTGTATGTGTGAATGTGCGTCTCCATGTTTTACATTTATTTGCTTATTTATCATCATTGTTGTCTTTTTTTATTCTTTTTTTTATCATTATTATTACTTTTTAAAATAAAACTATTATTTATTTATTTATTCATTTATTAATCTATTTATTTATTATTAATTATTTATTTATTTATTTATGTACGCTTATAGTTGACTTCATCAAGTTTCTGCGCCTTATACATATTAGTAGTAGTAGTAGTAGTTCTTTATTTTATGTATTTATCTATTATTTATTCACCTTTTTTTTCTTTTCTTTTTTCTCAAGGCCTGACTAAGCGCGTTGGGTTTCGCTGCTGGTCAGGCATCTGCTTGGCAGATGTGGTGTAGCGTATATGGATTTGTCCGAACGCAGTGACGCCTCCTTGAGCTACTGAAACTGAAACTGGATGGGGCTTTCCTTCTCACCTGCCGTAAAAAAAAAAAAAAAAAAATCCCTGATTAACGTCTAATTTCCCTCCCCCCCATTCAGTTACCACGACACACTGATGTGGATGGACCAGTCGGTGGCCTACTACTGCCAGGTGTTCAACATCTCCACCAGACCCTTCTGCTCTGCCAGGACCCTGAGGGCCGCCGTCCTGCCAGAGTTATGGCTCTTGCATTCCCTCATGACTCTGCAGTGCAACATCCCCTTCACGAACACTTTCCTCTGTGAAATGCACCCCTCTGGTGAGGATGAGGGTGATGACGACCACCCTGACTCTACTTCTTCTTCTTCTTCTTCTTCTTCTTCTTCTTCTTCTTACACAGACCCTTCTTCTTCTTCTTCTTCTTCTTCTTCTTACACAGACCCTTCTTCTTCTTCTTCTTCTTCTCCTTCTTCTTCTTCTTCTTCTTCTTCTTCTTCTTCTTCTTCTTCTTCTTCTTCTTCTTCTTCTTCTTCTTCTTCTTCAAATGCAGACCATGTCCCCGTGACGACGACCGCCGCCACCACCATACCTGCACCTGAAGTCAGTTTGAACTCTTCCCGCGAAAGGAGAACTTTCACCGTGTGTCCCGCTGGTCACGTGACGCATTCCTTCCTGTCATGTGACCGGCACAGCGCGTGCTGGCGGAGCTCGCGGGAAGACGGCGTCATGATGAGTGACATGATGAGGTGTCAGTTTCCCGCCGCTGAGCCGCTGCCACTATCGTCGTCGTCGTCGTCGTCTTCGCCCCAGCCGCTGCCGCCGCCGCCTGACTTCCGGTGCGTACAGGGCGGCGGGGCGGAGCGCGTGCCTTACAGCCTGGTGTGTGACTTCCGGCCTGATTGCGGGGACGGGAGTGACGAGGGATTCTGCGTGTACCCGGCCTGCAAACCTCTGCTGCACTTCGACTGCGGAAACCGGCAGGCAGGTACCACTGGTTGTCCACCTGTGTGCTGGTTTAATTAAACAGTATTTTATTTGTATCATGTCACAAAACAGCACAGATATAGATGAACAGGACAACAAGAAAATATTAGATAAAGTCCTGTCCTTTGTGTGTCTGTCTGTCTCTATATGTGTTTGTTTGTTTGTCTGTCTGTCTTTCTGTCTGTCAGTCTGTCTTTCTTCTTCTTCTGGCGACCGGCCGACTGAATGAATGAATGGATCAATCAATCAATGAATAAATGAAAACCCCCAGGGTGCCAATTGTGCTGGCGACAATTGCAATAGATGGATGGATGGATGAATGGTTGGGAGAAAGAATGAATAAATAGTTCAACGAACAATTGAACGAACGAATGACAGAAGGAAGGAAGGAGGGAGGGGAGGAAGGAAGGAAGGTAAGAAGGGAAGTAGGAAGGAAGGAAGGAAGGAAGGAAGGGAGGTAGGAAGGAAGGGAAGAAGGGAAGTAGGAAGGAAGGAAGGAAGGGAGGTAGGAAGGAAGGGAAGAAGGAAGGGAGGTAGGAAAGAGGGAAGGAAGGAAGGGAAGAAGGGAGGTAGGAAGGAAGAAGGGTAGGAAGGAAGGAAGGGAAGAAGGAAGGTAGGAAGGAAGGGAGGTAGGAACGAAGGAAGGAAGGTAGGAAGGAAGGGAAGAAGGGAGGAAGGAAGGAAGGAAGGGAGGGAGAGAGGGAAGAAGGGAGGTAGGTAGGAAGGAAGGAAGGGAGGTAGGAAGGAAGGAAGGAAGGGAGGTAGGAAGGAAGGAAGGAGGGAAGGAAGGGAAGAAGGAAGGGAGGTAGGAAGGAAGGGAAGAAGGGAGGTAGGAAGGAAGGAAGGGAGGGAGGGAAGAAGGGAGGTAGGTAGGAAGGAAGGAAGGGAGGAAGGAACGAAGGAAGGAAGGTAGGAAGGAAGGAAGGAGGGAAGGAAGGGAGGGAAGAAGGAAGGGAGGTAGGAAGGAAGGAAGGAAGGAAGGGAGGGAGGGAAGAAGGGAGGTAGGTAGGAAGGAAGGGAGGTAGGAAGGAAGGAAGGAAGGGAGGTAGGAAGGAAGGAAGGAGGGAAGGAAGGGAAGAAGGAAGGGAGGTAGGAAGGAAGGAAGGAAGGAAGGAAGGGAGGGAAGAAGGGAGGTAGGAAGGAAGGAAGGAGGAGTAGGAAGGAAGGGAGGAAGGAAGGAAGGAAGGAAGGAAGGAAGGGAAGAAGGGAGGTAGGAAGGAAGGAAGGAAGAAAGGAAGGAAGGAAGGAAAGAAGGAAGGGAGGGAAGAAGGGAGGTAGGAAGGAAGGAAGGGGGAGTAGGAAGGAAGGGAGGAACGAATGAACGAACAAAAGTAGGAAGAAAGGAAGGTAGGAAGGAAGGAACGTACAAACGAACGAACAAACGAAATAACTGGTGTCCTGGCGGCGCCGTGCCGTGACGCACCGTGACGGTGCCATGACGGTGCCATGACGTGGCTGTGACAGTGCGTGTCCCGGTCAGCCCAGTGTGACGGGGTCCGGCAGTGTGTGAACGGGGTGGACGAGGCGGAGTGCTACCGGTCCAGGGTCAGTCTGGTGCTGCAGGCCACGCCCCCTCCCGCCTTGGTGCGCTTCACGGAGGATGGCCGCTTCACCCTTCATCCCCTTGGCAACTCCACCCATGGCAACTTCACCACCCTCCACCCGCACCACCCAGGCAGCAGCGGAGGCAGCGCTGACAACAACGGGTCACAGAGCAGCACACAGTCGTCGTCCGTTCAGGATCCCGAACCCCATGTCTCTCCACCCCTCGCTTCCTCCGGGGCAGTGCTGTCCACTGCGGAGTTCTCAACGCCAGAGGAGACGCGCTGCCCGGAATCTCACTTCGCCTGCCCTCACAACAGCAAGGGGAGGCTGCCGGCCGGGTACTACAACTACTACTACTGCCTGCCCGTGTACGTCAGGTGTAACGGGGTGTTCGACTGCCCGGGCCGGGAGGATGAAGATGGCTGTGCTGCTTACACCTGTCCGGGCCTGTATCGCTGTAGAGGTTCTCGGGTGTGCCTGCATCCCAGCCAGGTGTGTGACGGTGTCAGTCAGTGCCCCCAGCAGGACGATGAGCTGCTGTGTGACCTGGTCTGTCCTGACCTCTGCACGTGCTACGGGCTGGCTTTCTACTGCCACGCCCCCTTCCCGGCGGGGGACTATTCCCGGCTGCGTTTCCTGGACGCTTCTTGGAGTGGAACGACTCCTGGGCGGCTGCTGAACAACACCCTGCTGGTTCACCTGATCCTCAGATACTGCCGGTTGAAACGTGCCGACGGTTTGAACTTCCCCAGTCTGCAGATCTTAGACCTGAGTGACAACCAGATTCGGGATTTTCATCACGTTGGTTTGAGTTCGTTAGGCAACCTGAGAGAGCTGTCCCTCGCCTCTAACCCCGTACAGTTCAAATTCATGAAGAATTCAGACAGCAAGCTTTCGTATGTTCCGTCGGTGTTGAAGCTGGATCTGTCCCGTGTTCCGCTTGAAGTGTTGGATTCTACATTGCTGACGTTGTTCCCCAGCTTAAAGGTGCTGAACCTGTCCCACACACACCTACAGTCCGTGTCCTCACGAGGGCTACAGCCGCTCACTCACCTCCGCGTGTTGGACGTGCGGGGTTGCCCATTGACCTCCTTCCCTCGCAGGCTGTTCCGGGGCCTGAGCTCCCTTCGCAACGTGCACGCCGACAACTACAAGCTGTGCTGCCCGGCCATGCTGCCTGAAGGCTTCAACACCAAGCACTGCCACGCCCCCTTTGACGAGATCGCCTCCTGTGAAGACCTCCTCCGTTCCCACGTGTACCGCGTGGTGCTGGCGCTCTTCGCCTGCCTCGCCCTGCTGGGCAACCTGGCCACCTTCGGCTACCGGACCTTCCTAGAGCGGGCCAGCAGGCAGCAGAGCTACGGGGTCTTCGTGCATCACCTGTCTGTGTCGGACTTCTGCATGGGGGTCTACCTGGCGCTGCTGGGGGTGGCGGACAGGAGGTACCACGGGCGGTACGTGTGGGAGGACGCCTCCTGGCGACAGAGCGCCGCCTGCCGTATGGCGGGCTTCGTGTCGCTGCTGTCCAGCGAGGTGTCCGTGTGTCTGGTGTGCGTCATCACCATGGACAGGCTGCTCGTGCTGCACTGTCCCTTCACGTCCCTCCGCTTCAACAAGACCACGGCTCATCTCACGTGCTGCGTTCTGTGGACGGCAGGACTGGTCGTCTCCGCCGTGCCTCTCCTACCTCCCTTGTCCCAGCGCTGGGGTCTGTACGGCCACAACGCCATCTGCGTGCCCCTCCCAGTCTCCAGACGGCGGGACCCCGGTCACACGTACTCGTTCAGCGTCATGGTGGTCTTCAACTTCGCCGTCTTCCTGTTGATCGCGCTGGGGCAGGGCGCCATCTACTGGGCGGTGCGTCGGAACAGTCTGGTGGCTGGGAGCCTGGGCAACAACAGCAGCAGCACGGGGCAGGGCAAGGACCTGACCATAGCGCGGAGACTGCTGACCGTGGCCATGACCGACTTCCTGGGCTGGTTCCCGGTCAGTGTCATGGCGCTGCTGGCCTCTGCTGGGTACAGCGTGTCTGGGGAGGTGGGTGTGTGTGGGTGTGGGTGTGTGTGTGTGTGTGTGTGTGTGTAAGCCGCAACTCTTCACTTACTCTTTATTTCTTTTTTCTTTCTTTAAATATAAATTCGTGCCTGAAGTGAAGCACCCCTTCCTGTTGATGCAGCCAGGCCAAACATGCCAGGCTGGGAAGGCAGCACAGGCAGACGACCCTAAAGATGACAGAATGGTTAAGACTGCTCACCTGCCCATACAGAGAGTCCGTGAGGGTCTGGGTTCGAATCCCGCTCTCGCCCTTTCTCCCACGTTTGACTGGGGAAAAAATCAATCAATAGAGCGTCCAGTCATTCGTGGTGGGACGATAATAAACCGAGGTCCCGTGTGCAGCACACTGGAAAAGAACCAACGGCAAGACAGATGTTGTCCTCTGGCAAAATTCTATGGATGAAATCCACTCTGATAGATACACAAATATGATCATGGGTGTGCATTCAAGGCCTGGCTAAGCGCGTTCTTGTTGGTTGGGCTACGCTGCTGCTGGTCAGGAATATCTGCCTTGCAGGTGTTGTGTAGCGTTTAATTATGGATTCGTGCCGAACTGACAGTGACGCCTCCTTGAGGAGCTGAAACTGATAATCACACAGAGGTCTGTCTGCTTGTTAAATTTGTAGCTGACAGGTGAACAGACAGAACTGATCAGCGCGGCCATGGCTCTGCTTTGTATATATATATATATATAGTAGTATTGCGTATTTATCTATTATTTTGTAATTATTTATTTATTTATTTATATTTTTTCTAAAGTTTATTTTATTTTATTTATTTGATTTGATTTTATTGATTGATTGATTGATTGATTGAT
>JAAQRG010271550.1:0-11569 GCA_011634625.1 Babylonia areolata | reverse complement strand
ATACACATGAGCTGAGTTTTCGGAGTTAGGCCCATTTTATTTGTTCGCAAGGAAGTGCCTTCGAAACGTTTTATCCACACAGTGATAGTAAGGGACGGCTTCAGTGACCATCACACACACACACACACACACACACACACCGCGCGCGCGCACGCGCGCCGAGCACGCACGCACACACACAAAGTACAATCAAACAAAATTAGAACTGCGTGCACAAACATAAAGACTTGCATTTGAGACACTTGTATGCACGCTGTCACTGTCAGTGAGTGTGGTTAATTCTTTCTTTAACGTCTTTTCGCTAGAAGTAATATTAGAGTCAGTGATGCGTGTGTGTGTGTGTGTGTGTTTGTGTGGATCATGTGCTAGTGCTAATCTGAACTCGCTCATCTTATTCCCAACTGTGCGTGTTTGGCAAGCATAGTGTGTTGGTGTTTGTAAATGCAGCGTGATACAGCTGTTGTCCAGTCCTGGTGTAAGTTGGCCTGGTAAAGATGAACACTCCCCTCTGTCAGTCCGCTCAGTCCTCATCTCTCTGGCACAAAGCGTTATCAGATCAATGAATGTGGAGTCCCGTCTTTTGTGTACTTTGATTGATACATCTTTGGTTTAACTAAATATACTATGTGCGTATGTTCTGATGTGCCACCCAGAGAGTCACCTTTATATGTGTATGCTGACGTTAAGAGTGGGACTGGGTTACTTGGAGATTTATTATGTGATTGTTTGTTGTCTGTTGATGATGATAATGTGTACTTGTTAATGTGTGGTGACTTGAATAGTAGAACCTCATACTTTTCCCCTGATGTTAGCGAAAATGTGTTTAATTGAGCGTACCATGAAGTGTTAGCAGAAGTTGTGAAGACCGTGAGCTTGATAATGATCATAAAATGTTCCTTGATATGTTCACGGTTTAACATTTGTGCATTTTGATCGGTGTGTGTAAGGGCGACAATCAAGGTCGGTACACACACATTTCGGTCAGTAGTAGCTGTGTCAACAATCACTTCTTGATTCATGTCAAATCATCTTTTTACAGAAATCTACGGTGACTGCGAGTTATGCATATCTGATAAAAACGAGTCAGACCATATGTCATTAGAATTATTTATGAAATTCCCAAGATATAATCAAAATTCTTTCGAAAAAGACAATCGTCATCAATATTATTTAGAAGTTTGTATGAAATGAAAAAGCTACTGCTTTATTTAATAACGCAGTTTGTTGGGATGGAATGGAAATGGTTTGAATATTGTATAAATTGTTTGAATATTGTATAAACAGTAAGTCAAAATGTATGAAATAGCAATACATATCAGTAACAACGTCAAAAACGATGACTGGTATGATATGGAATGTCATGATAGTAAAAGAATTGTTAAGAAATGTCGCCGTAAGTTGTCTCCACATGATCGCGATTCTTTCCGAAAAGCCAGGCGTGAGTAGAAGCATTTGTTGAAGAGAAAAAAGAAACAGTTTGATGGTGCTTTGTTATCCAAATGACTCCTTTCTATGAATAATCAGAAAGAATTCTGGGACTCCATGCATAAAATCTCAATAACTTGAAGAAAAAACAAAACAAAAAGGTAATCTGTGTTCACCCATCTATGTTAATTAAACAGTACTGAATACATTTAGCAGCAGATAGTAACGATAATGGCTATCTGTGTTTCTCACCATAGACAAGATCATTATGCGTTTGTAGCGAAACTCAAGTTGTTGTTTTTTCAAAGGATGTTAATGAAATTTCTCACAATGTATAGTGGCAATACCAAGACCAGAAAAAACTCTTATTCGCACTGCAATATAGGCTGTATTTGGGTGTGTGTTTTTCTACGAGAACAATTTCTTCACAATACATAACAACGCTTTTTTTTCTTGCTCTGCTTGCGAGGTTTTCACATGCAAACTGAAACTTAACGTAAAAGACAATACACACATAAATACCGTGTGCATCAGAACTACAACACATCTTTATTCACCCATTTAGAAATCGATAGGCTAGTTACTCACCGTACACAATATCACACGGCCTTGTTCAACACACACACACACACACACACACACACACACACACACATGAGAAATGCTGGACCAAAAAGCTACATACAAAAAACTTAAAACACAAAAGCAAGTAATACAAGACTTCGGCATCATTTTCCACACCCACCCCTAACCCCACTCCGCCTTCACTCACACACACACACACACACACACACACACACACACACAGAGAGAGAGAGAGTTTATAAATAACATGTGTATAAAGAAACAGATTTTCAGAATAAGGATTACTTCTATACAAAAAAATTAAAGATTGTCAAATGGCAGGTCAAGTATCAAGTGTGTGTATTAAGTGTGTGTGTGTGTGTGTGTGTGTGTGTGTGTGTGTGTGTGTGTGTGTGTGTTCAGCAAAAGATATGATTATGTTTTGAAATAGCATGTATATTAAGATGAAATTGTCCAGAATTAGAAACTCTGCCACAAAATGATAATTCCTTTTTTTCTTTTTCTTTTTTTCTTTTTTTTTTTTTTTTTTGCTGTCCCATCATCTGCACCGTTTCAGTGGCATTACTCCCACGCCGCTCATTTAGATTCCCCCATACACGGCCACACCCGGGTTCGTCCGTCGCAGTTCCAGCGTCGGCAGTCCACAGGGAACCATCGATGCTAGGTCGCCTGGAGGCCACACACCAGAGGAGACCCTGCACTGCTGCTGAGTCACTTCGGTGGTGTTCAGTGGTGCCTGTTCTGTTTTAACGTACTTAGGACACCACCTACTAAGCCCCTACTAACGACAATAATGGCTTAGTCGCGGAGCCAGACTGAGTGAGCGTCCCTCCCAGAGTGGAGACCGCCACCACGTCCCTCAAACAACAGCCTCCCATGAATCTGCCGACACTGACGACATTGACAGGACTCACCCCAAGCACGGAAGTGGAGGGGTATCGAAACTGAGGTCACCATGAGAGCAAGGCATGAAAGGCCACAGACTTTCAGACTGTTTTGTTTATATTGATGACGATGAAGGAGGAGGACGATGACGATGATGATGACGATGTTGCTATGGAGGTCCATTTTGGTTTGGGACTGCGTGACAAGGCTGTACTCTACGCTTTCTGTCATAATGATATCCCGGCGTTAACCAGGCCCGAGAGATACAGACACTTGCAGTGTTGGTCAGGCAATTAGAGTAACACACCCAAAGACGCATCCTTGAAGTGGATGACACTCGACTGTGTGGTC
Organism: Babylonia areolata; assembly: GCA_011634625.1. Lineage (NCBI taxonomy): Eukaryota > Metazoa > Mollusca > Gastropoda > Neogastropoda > Buccinidae > Babylonia > Babylonia areolata. Next base: position 8,323 of record JAAQRG010271550.1, on the reverse strand, counting down.
CCAGTCTCCCCATTTAAGCCCACAGCACACTCAGCTCTGGGTTGGAGCGAAAAACCCACCTCCGCTGGGATACGAACCCGCGCCCTCCCAGCCGTCAGTCCGTGACGCTAACCACTTCGCCACGGCGGCTGGTCGATAATTACAAATTTAATTCTCTTATTGCGCACATAATAGTTAAACTATGATATTGAACAGATGATGTAAAACATCCAAATGGAAAATCGTGACTGGCAACTGCCAGTAAAAGCATTTCAAAAGACATTCTATAACTAAGATTTCCACTTCCATATAACTACACCGGTTTAAACACACACACACACACACACACGCGCGCGCGCGCGCGCGCGCGCGCGTGCGCAAATTATGGGATCAATGGATAGTGTGTGTGCTGCCTGTCAAGGTTTTGTGTTCGGACTGCTGTGGGGATAAAAAAAAAAAAGAAGAAGAGAAAAACGCGTTGTTGTTGCTCGGTGTGCTCGATGCCTACCGCTTCTGTCGCCCCGTTCACACTGGAAGTCAGGCGCTAATGCGAACAGACAGGTAGAGAGTATACATAATTTTCTTTGAAATATTTTTAGCATAGCTCATCACTCTTTCTACAAGATGACATATTATGGAAAAACTGGTAGACGCCCACTGAGAATTTGTACAGTTAAGTGCAATAAATACCGGTGAAAAAAAAGTTACCGATAAGAAGTTAACTAAAGCAGGCATATGCTATGCTGCGATTGCACCACGGAGCGGGGAGTCAACACTGAATGATACACTTTAAAATTAAATACTGTCTGATTTCTTGATATAAACGAAACTGGCAATCTACAGATCACCACACACACACACACACACACACACACACACACAGAGAAAGAGGGAGAGAGAGAGAGAGAGAGAGACTTAATGGTGATCGATTTTAGCAGAACGGCAGAGCCGACAAACGAACAAATCCTGGAATTGTCCACCTTCATCCAGGTGGTGATCAAACAGAAAAAAGGTCAATCCCGCAAGAAGGCTCGTCGCCATGGAAACGAAACTACAAGCGGAAGAAAGGTCTCCGCTTTTTACCAGACCTTCGTGTGTCTGTCCGCAAATAGAGCTCTGAGGGCGGGTAGTGGAGGCGGGGGAGGTGGTTTTCGTTGAGGTGGAGATGTGGACAGGGTGAACAGTTTTAACGGGTTGGTCGGCATCCTTCAGTCTCGGGAGTCACGGGAGCTGTGCTGCGGGGGATGTCTCTGCTGCAGCGGCGGTTGTGGCTTGAGGAGAATTCTGTTCCATTCCAGAATGCTAGCCTCTCCCACACTTTGCACAGACTGGTCTGCCTGTCAGACTTAGGTCCTTGCTTCAGTGCCGTTTGGTCTGTGACTGCTGACTGTTGGCCAGGTGTCCATTCAGTAGACATTGGATGGGGTGGTGGGGGAAAGAGGGGGGTTGGGGGGGGGGTATCGTGGCGGTGAAGATGGGGATAGGGTGAAAAGTTCGACGGCTTATCAACGACACACGAAACAAAACTGCTGACAAAGTGAGCTGTCTGCTGGGTGAAAAAAGAACTTGCCAGCAACAGTTGGTTGAGAGCAGAGAGCAGCCCTGACCAGCAACAGACAGTGCACTGCTGGAATAAATGATAACCAGAATAAACAATGGAACTGACAGACAAACAGGAAACAGTTCAATGAACACGAACGAAAGGCCGAATTAATGAAGAAACGACATATGTGTTCATCAAAAAATAAACACACCTGAGTAAATATGTAAACAAATGAGTATCTCTAAACAAATGAGCTGGCAAATAAGCCAGTATATTGATCAATCGATGAATGAATAGAAAATAAATTAACAAATGAATAAATAAACGAACACATGAATACATAAATAGATGAATAAAAAGCTGAGGAACAGTGACACGACACCAGAAGGTGACACACGATGGTTTCTCACCACACAGTGTGACACAGCCTTTCTCACCACACAGCGTGACACAGCCTTTCTCACAACACAGTGTGACACAACCTTTCTCACACAGCCTTTCTCACAACACAGTGTGACACAACCTTTCTCACACAGCCTTTCTCACCACACAGCGTGACACAGCCTTTCTCACAACACAGCGTGACACAACCTTTCTCACCACACAGCGTGACACAGCCTTTCTCACACAGCCTTTCTCACCACACAGCGTGACACAGCCTTTCTCACAACACAGTGTGACACAACCTTTCTCACCACACAGTGTGACACAGCCTTTCTCACCACACAGTGTGACACAACCTTTCTCACACAGCCTTTCTCACCACGCAGTGTGACACAACCTTTCTCACACAGCCTTTCTCACCACACAGTGTGACACAGCCTTTCTCACCACGCAGTGTGACACAACCTTTCTCACACAGCCTTTCTCACCACACAGTGTGACACAGCCTTTCTCACCACACAGTGTGACACAGCCTTTCTCACCACACAGTGTGACACAGCCTTTCTTACCACACAGTGTGACACAGCCTTTCTCACACAGCCTTTCTCACACAGCCTTTCTCACCACACAGTGTGACACAGCCTTTCTCACCACACAGTGTGACACAGCCTTTCTCACACAGCCTTTCTGACCACACAGTGTGACACAGCCTTTCTCACACAGCCTTTCTCACCACACAGTGTGACACAGCCTTTCTCACACAGCCTTTCTGACCACACAGTATGACACAGCCTTTCTGACCACACAGTGTGACACAGCCTTTCTTACCACACAGTGTGACACAGCCTTTCTCACACAGCCTTTCTCACACAGCCTTTCTGACCACACAGTGTGACACAGCCTTTCTGACCACACAGTGTGACACAGCCTTTCTCACACAGCCTTTCTCACACAGCCTTTCTCACCACACAGTATGACACAGCCTTTCTCACCACACAGTGTGACACAGCCTTTCTCACACAGCCTTTCTCACCACGCAGTGTGACACAGCCTTTCTCACCACACAGTGTGACACAGCCTTTCTCACCACACAGTGTGACACAGACTTTCTCACACTGCCTTTCTCACCACAGTGTGACACAGCCTTTCTCACCACGCAGTGTGACACAGCCTTTCTCACCACACAGTGTGACACAGCCTTTCTCACTACACAGTGTGACACAGCCTTTCTCACACAGCCTTTCTCACCACATAGTGTGACACAGCCTTTCTCACACAGCCTTTCTCACCACATAGTGTGACACAGCCTTTCTCACACAGCCTTTCTCACCACACAGCGTGACACAGCCTTTCTCACACAGCCTTTCTCACCACACAGCGTGACACAGCCTTTCTCACAACACAGTGTGACACAGCCTTTCTCACCACACAGTGTGACACAACCTTTCTCACACAGCCTTTCTCACCACGCAGTGTGACACAACCTTTCTCACACAGCCTTTCTCACCACGCAGTGTGACACAACCTTTCTCACACAGCCTTTCTCACCACACAGTGTGACACAGCCTTTCTCACCACACAGTGTGACACAGCCTTTCTTACCACACAGTGTGACACAGCCTTTCTCACACAGCCTTTCTCACACAGCCTTTCTCACCACACAGTGTGACACAGCCTTTCTCACACAGCCTTTCTCACCACATAGTGTGACACAGCCTTTCTCACACAGCCTTTCTCACCACATAGTGTGACACAGCCTTTCTCACACAGCCTTTCTCATCACACAGTGTGACACAGCCTTTCTCACCACATAGTGTGACACAGCCTTTCTCACACAGCCTTTCTCACCACACAGTGTGACACAGACTTTCTCACAGAGCCTTTCTCGCCACATAGTGTGATACAGCCTTTCTCACACAGCCTTTCTCACCACATAGTGTGACACAGCCTTTCTCACACAGCCTTTCTCATCACACAGTGTGACACAGCCTTTCTCACCACATAGTGTGACACAGCCTTTCTCACACAGCCTTTCTCACCACACAGTGTGACACAGACTTTCTCACAGAGCCTTTCTCGCCACATAGTGTGATACAGCCTTTCTCACACAGCCTTTCTCACCACATAGTGTGACACAGCCTTTCTCACACAGCCTTTCTCATCACACAGTGTGACACAGCCTTTCTCACCACATAGTGTGACACAGCCTTTCTCACACAGCCTTTCTCACCACACAGTGTGACACAGACTTTCTCACAGAGCCTTTCTCGCCACATAGTGTGATACAGCCTTTCTCACACAGCCTTTCTCACCACATAGTGTGACACAGCCTTTCTCACACAGCCTTTCTCATCACACAGTGTGACACAGCCTTTCTCACCACATAGTGTGACACAGCCTTTCTCACACAGCCTTTCTCACCACACAGTGTGACAGACTTTCTCACAGAGCCTTTCTCGCCACATAGTGTGATACAGCCTTTCTCACACAGCCTTTCTCACCACACAGTGTGACACAGACTTTCTCACACAGCCTTTCTCACACAGCCTTTCTTATCACAAAGTGTGTAACAGCTTTTCTCACCACACAGCCTGAGACAGCCTTTTTCTCACAGCCTTTCTCACCACACAGCGTGACACAGCCTTTCTCACACAGCCTTTCTTATCACAAAGTGTGTAACAGCTTTTCTCACCATACAGCTTGAGACAGCCTTTTTCTCACAGCCTTTCTCACCACACAGCGTGACACAGCCTTTCTCACCACACAGTGTGACACAGCCTTTCTGACCACACAGTGTGACACAGCCTTTCTCACCACACAGTGTAACACAGCCTTTCTGACCACACAGTGTGACACAGCCTTTCTCACACAGCCTTTCTGACCACACAGTGTGACACAGGCTTTCTCACCACGCAGTGTGACACATCCTTTCTCGCCACACAGTGTGACACATCCTTTCTCACCACACAGTGTGACACAGCCTTTCTGACCACACAGTGTGACACAGCCTTTCTCACACAGCCTTTCTCACCACGCAGTGTAACACAGCCTTTCTGACCACACAGTGTGACACAGCGTTTCTCACACAGCCTTTCTGACCACACAGTGTGACACAGCCTTTCTCACCACACAGTGTGACACAGCCTTTCTCACACAGCCTTTCTCGCCACACAGTGTGACACAGCCTTTCTCGCCACACAGTGTGACACATCCTTTCTCACCACACAGTGTGACACAGCCTTTCTCACCACACAGTGTGACACAGCCTTTCTCACACAGCCTTTCTCGCCACACAGTGTGACACAGCCTTTCTCACCACACAGTGTGACACAGCCTTTCTCACCACACAGTGTGACACAGCCTTTCTCACACAGCCTTTCTGACCACACAGTGTGACACAGCCTTTCTCACACAGCCTTTCTGACCACACAGTGTGACACAGCCTTTCTCACCACGCAGTGTGACACAGCCTTTCTGACCACGCAGTGTGACACAGCCTTTCTCACCACGCAGTGTGACACAGCCTTTCTCACCACGCAGTGTGACACAGCCTTGTCGTGGTCGACAGTCAGTGACAGGCCACGTTCGGGGTAAGCTATAGGCTCCACAGTCCGACTGCTGGGCGGAAGCACTATGCATGTGCTGCCAGCGATCTGAACGTGCCCTCGTGTTTCCTTTTTTAGATTTATCATCCACTCTCTCTCTCTCTCTCTCTCTCTCTCTCTCTCTCTCTCTCTCTCTCTGCGGTTAAGAGCTATATCCACATCGAAGGTTTTATCTTACTTGGAGCCATGATGAGGAATCTGCGAAACGTTATTGTGTGTGTGTGTGTGTGTGTGTGTGTGTGTGTGTGCTCGCGCACGTCAAATTATAGATGAGAGCATGAGGTAAGATGTATAGCCTGGAATACAGGCCCTGTCGTGACTTGTGTTGTCAGGGTATGAATTGCGGCGTGCTGATTGTATGTCCGTTGGTCCGTGGTCAATTGCCCCACACGTCTTGTCACGCCGCTCCAATCAGACCTTCCTCCACCTGTCTTGTGGAGTCTGTCTGTCTGTCTGTCTGTCTGTCTGTCTGTCTGTATCCCTGCTCTCTTTACTGCCATCTGGCTCGCTCACTGTCCTTCTCTCTCTTCTCTGTCTGTCTGTCTGTCTGTCTCTCACGCACTCTCCCTGTCTCTGTCTCTGTCTCTCTCTCTCTCTCTCTCTCTCTCTCTCCCTCACTCTTTCTCTGCCTGTCTCTCAGCGAGAATATCAAATTTGATGGATGTGAAATAAGCTGTCCACGTATGGAGATCAATGATACCAATGGATGGCGGTAGTCGTAGTGGTGGGTGTGACGTGTGTGCTTGTCCTTCGCAAGGCTTTTCATTCAGTCAATAGCATGGGTCACCAGTGTCATTCGATGCAGTTCACAATATACAGCGGCCTACAAAGCACTTTTTAAAAATCTATTTTCCAATGAACACGTTTGTTTCCAGCTGAAGTAGGACTGGTTCACAGCAAATATCTTCCACAATGTTGGAATATGTTTATAACTGATTTAATTCTTAATATACCATCAACAAATCGTTCCAGAATTTATTCGCATTATTTGCTCTTTTAGCAAATCAGATCTTACTGTTTCAAGCGAGGTGTATTGTGCGATACTGAAGGCGAGTAACTCCTTCCGTTGGTGATAAGAAACTCTAGGGAGAGCTGGACAGTGCAAGGTCTTCAGAGAAGAAGCCCCCTCAGTCAAGTGTTTCGGCCCTTAACTCCTCACACTGTAAGGGGGCCGAGCCGCACCCAGGTCATGACTCCTGGATGCCCTTGTATTGCCACCTTTTTCCCCTGGTCCTCAGCAGGTTCGAACCCGCGCCTCCAGGGTGGCCGCAACTTCAGGACTGAGTTACCTTTCTGGCAGACGTTTTAACCACTGAGCCATCGTACGCCTAGTTTGAGTAGGGAAATTAATTCCTCCTCGACCAGATCCAGCTGGAACTCTTTTCTGCTGCTTCTGCCATTGGTGTTTCATGAGGCTGTAGGCAGATGCGCTCACAAACCCTCTTGCACCAATTTCTATCGCGAGGACTTTGGCTTGGAAACCAGATTCTCTCAGGCTGCTGGCTAGACTATAGATAAAGTGTAAGTGTTTGCTGATAAGATATTTACGTGTCAATCTATAAATAAGGTATGCTCCTCTCGACATGTAAAGAATATACTCAGGTTTGTTCCATTGCAGACACCATCTTTTAAAAGACAAAGGACATACAGGTGAATGTTTTCAAAATCGATCAGAACATACCCTTTCTCTTTCAAGGCTGATTTCTTCTCGGCATGGCTCCCACCCTGCAGAAGACGTCATTTGACGCCTAATGCTTGCTGAGGACTTTCAAATATATGACGTCATACAGGTTCGTTCTTGACCTTGTTGATCGAGGTGTCCAAGATGAGCGAAGTGACGTCAGCAGCAGCAGTCAACGTGACGACCAGCACCGACACCCCAGCCGTGGACGTCACTCCCACATGGCAGTACTCCTCCTTCGTCATCGTGGTGACGACGGTGGTGACGTCAGCGGTGAGTGTGACGGGGCTGGTGCTGAACATGGTGCTGGTGCTGACCCTGCAGTGGTCGCCCAGCCTGAAGACTCCACCTAACTCGCACCTGCTGAACATCTGCTGCAACAACGTGATGCTGGGCCTGCAGGCCTGCCTCTCCCTGCCCGCTCTGCACCTCCACAGCCTGCACGTGCCGCAAGGGTCCGGGGAGGCCCTGTCAGGGGTCCAGCTCTTCTTTGTCATGCACTGTCTGCTGCAGGTCCGTCATCAGTCCTACATTGTTTCTCTCTCTCTCTCACTGTGTGTGTGTGTGTGTGTGTGTGTGTGTGTGTGTGTGTGTGTGTGTGTGTGTGCGCGCACAATACGAAATTTATGATTCATAATGAATAATTTGTGGCAGGGTTTCTTATTCCGGTACATTATATGTGCTACTTTAGAGCATATCTCTTTTACTGCACATTGCATTTCATAGAATACTAAACCTTCCATCTAACAATTTATAATGATTTTACAGAAGCATTTCTTATTCTGATAATGTGTTTATTAATATTCATGTTACTTTACAATGTGTGTGTGTGTGTGTGTGTGTGTGTGTGTGTGTGTGTGTGTGTGTGTGCCTTTGTCATGTTGTGGGTGTGCTGGGTTTGGCTGTGAGCTAAGATACTGTGTAGGGTGAGTGACGAGCCTGTGGATGCTCAATTGATTTCTAAATGGGTGAATACAGGTGAAGTGCAGTGTAGTGTAAGGCTTTCACTCGGTTATAACCATTCCTCCATGACACATGTGCTACATTCACCCCCCCCCCCCTCCTCTCCTTTTTTTTCTTTTTTTTTTTTTTTTGCCGCCACAGTACTGGGGGTCCTTCGCCTCTATCGGA
>JAAQRG010271549.1:0-12696 GCA_011634625.1 Babylonia areolata | reverse complement strand
GTGTGTGTGTGTGTGTGAATTAATTTTGGGGAGGGGGGGTTGTAGGGTCAGGGAGCGGAAGGAAGGAGACAGGGGTGAAGGTTTTATGTTACATTTGTGTGTATGTCCTTGTTTTGAGAAATGTTTGTCTTTTTTTTCCCAGGATTGATTTATATGCTGGTCCAGTTGTGTATAGATAATTGCCCATGGACTGCTGTGATGGAAATGTATCGAATATAGTAATAATGATGATATATAGTACTTAACGTGGTGCTTATTCCCGATGTCATGGGCTCAAACTGCTTCACATGAAACAATACAGATAAAATAGTGCATTATACCACACAACAGCACATGAGGACATGGACAAGAAAAACAAAATATATAGGCACCAAGACAATACTGCAAGGCAAGGCAAGAAGTTTATTTCATGTACCCCCTTCGGGCATGGAAACATTTACATCGACGCCTTTCACACACCATATAAACAAAACAAAAGTAATCTCAAAAAGTACACACACACACACACACACACACACACACACACACACACACACACACACAAAAGACAAAAACAACAACAAAAAATAAAACAACAGACAGCAAATTGCAGAAATGAATAATCACATTACAGGAAAATAAAAGACACAAAATATGACTGATGTCTGCACACTCCTACGCTTGTGTACTAACATACACAGTAAACACCCACCCATAAACACACACAGTATATGAAGACTTCGTGTTTCGGGGGGTGGGGGTGGAGGAGGTGCACAAGGGGTGTAGAGGGTGGGAGGAGACAGACAAACAAATACGCTTTGTCTCATCTAAAGGCCATTTTGAACAGGTAGGTTTTTTATTTTGTTTTGAAAGAGGGAAAGGTTGGTGAGTGATAAAGATCCAAAGGAAGCGAATTCCAGACAGAAAACAGAACCATGTGCATCAGAGGAATGTTGCCGCTGTCCTACGCTCCCCTCTATGAATTCAGAGGCTTAAGTCAATTTGTTGTTGGCGATAGCTTCAGGATTGAAAATTCACGTTAAGTTCGTATCAGTAAAGTCCTTTCCGAGCATAAGCATGCTGGTCGCTGACGAGTCCAGGTAAGTCTTGGGTAAATAAGGGATATCTTGATGAGTGGAACAGAAAGCATGCAGTGCATTGTTGTGCTGGTTCCTGGCCCTTTTATTTCACCTGGGCTGCTGTTGTTGCCATGACTACAGGCAGTGGAAGGGGGTTGGGATGAAGGGAGATGGAAGGAGCCGTAAAACAGTGAGTGCACCCATGTGTTCTCCCACCAGAGTAGTCTTCACAACAGAACATATTGACACTGTCTGTGGTATCAAGTGTGCCATGATTACAAGCAATATATTCAAATGGGTAGTTCATAAGTCTTGTGTTATAAAGTGTGCCATGACTACAAGCAGTATATTCAGATGGGTAACTCATAAGTCTGTGGTATCGAGTGTGCCACAATTACAAGTATTATATTCAAAATGGTAGTTCATAAAGAAACCAGAGTTCATTGGAAACCAGCTTAGAATAAAGGTGTTTTGTTCATTGCCCCTGTTGAAATGATAAATGTTGCAGTTAAGATACTTGAGGTTACAGCTGCACTCATGAGAGAGGCAGGTCTTTTGTGCATGTTTTGTATGGTTTATTTCTTACCCCAGCCTTGTTCTGATTCTTACAAACTTTGTGATGATGGAGTCCGCCCCTGCTGTGTTTGAGTTGTGATATCCACTGTGTGTTTTGTTGCCGAAGCTCTACACCTCCTGACCATTCCAGTGTGAAGTGGGCGTACATTGTGGTGTGTGACGTGTTGTTTGCTTCTTGTTGCCACAAAAAGCAGATGGTGAACTAATCTGTGCTTTGAAATGTGATGTGATTGAAAATGATTTCCTGAGGGAGACGGCTGACTGGTACCATGCATTGAATTGATGTTGGTGAAGTGGAAAGATCGGAACTGCTTAAGTCTTGTGAGTGTGTGAATGGTTTATTAGCTGGATTATCAACACTTTTTTTTCATCCAGTTTTGAAAAGAATACATGAAGTAATTATTAACTGAATACAGTCAAAACAGCAAATTGCACTTGATGGTTTTTATCTCTGTAATTTTTATATCCTTAAAAAAAGAAAAAAAAAGATTCTGAGATGAGGGGAGGGGTAGTGTGTTTTGTTGCTACTCAACAAATTTCTGAGAAGTGATGATTAGAAATAAGTGTAACTGTTGAATGTTAACAAATTACTATCAAGTACCTCTACCATTTTGTTAGTCAAGAACTGTAGTTGAAATTTGTTTTAAGGATGAACATTTGGTTTCAGCAAACAAACAATCAAGAGGTGCAACACAACAACAGCGGAAACTACATTTTCCCAGCAATATCTGTCTTGTTTGCTTTGTCCCCTAATCATATTCTTCTTGTCCATATCATTCTCTCCAATCAAAACTACATTTTGACAGTGTTTTTCATTCAAAATATTAGCAACAGGGTTGTGCCTGACATGAGGGAAACTGTTCTTGCAGAAAAATGAATTTTGCTTTTATATTTTTTGTTTGATAAAGACTTTGATAGATGTAGAATGTGGGAAAGTTGATGGGGAAAACGACGCACTGGGAAGCATGTTCATACTTGGGTCAACACAACGGGAGCTGGCAGTGTTTTGGCTGCACTGTAGAGGCCCGTGTTCAGGGCATGATTGATCCAAATTCTTCTTGGGTCACTGGCACCACATTCTTGCCATTTGTATCAGTAGTTTTGAGAATGTTGCCCATCGGATCGTGCTCCTTGCACGCTGGGTGTGGCACTGGATGTTTTGGTTTCTTTGATTTGGAGGGCACTGGAATTCCCTCCACAGTCTTAAAGCTTGGTGACAGTGATGGTGTTGCAACTTCGCAGGTAAAGGCTTTGTGGCTGAGCTGGTGCCTTTTGGAGTTGGTTGCCGTTTGTTTTCTTTCTCTCGTGACTGAGCTTGTGTGCAACATGGTGCTCGGTGAGACTGGAATGCTTCCAGTATCTTAACACTGCTGTCTGAGTTGGCAAACAACAGCAAGCTTCATGTGTTAATATTACAAAGGTTTGCTGATTCTTATACATCTGTGGAGGAGGGGTGCAGCTTGGAAGAAGTAAGACCTTTCTAAAGATTAGGAGTGGTGTTGGGAAAACAGATGGGAGAATCGTCTGTTCAGTCTTGTCTTTCTGCATTTGCAGGACAAGACTTCATTGCATTGTAAAGTGTTCTTTTACCACGTGTCAACTGTCAACATATATGTGTGTGTGTGTGTATCTATATATATATATATATATATATATATACCTATATATATATATATATATATGTGTGTGTGTGTGTATGCTGAAGGATTTTTATCAATTTCTCTCGCTCTCAATATAGATGTGTGTGTGTGTGTGTGTAATCTTGTTAAATTTACTATCAGCCTCTTGAATAGTTCCACCAATATGTTTTGTTTTGTTTTTTTGTTCACCTGTGGCTTCTTGTACGCTTTCTCTTTTGTCCCCCCACTCCCACTCCCCACACCCCCCAAAAAAAAGAAAAAAAAAAAAGAAAGAAAAATTTTGAAAGCTTGTTGGCTGTAAATATGTTCTGTCTTGATGTCTCTCACCTGTACATTTCCAACTACATGAGATGTTTAGACTCCGTTCCTTCTGAGTACAGTAGGTTCGTTGCATGAAATCAGTTGCCCACAATAAACAAGTTGGTTTTAAAAGAATGTTAGATACGTCCTCGTTTGAAATATTTCTATAGCACTGAACTTGAAAATAAAAACCTTAAGATGGTTTGTTATGTCCTCGTTTGAAATATTTCTACAGCATTGAACTTGGAAATAAAAACCTTAAGACGGCTTGATATGTCCTCGTTAGAAATATTTCTATGGCATTGAACTTGAAAATAAAAACCTCAAGATGGTTTGATCGAGAGCAAATGTTGACTCTTTAAAGAGACAGTCCTTGGTGAAAAATATCCTTTAATCCTGACCATATTTCATTATCATCTTTATTACTGTTGATATAAAGGAGGGATTCCAAATGTTTCAGTAAATGAAAATATGCTACTGTTGGTTACTTTAAAGCAGGATAATCATTTTCAAATTTCTGTGGCTTTTCCTTACCAGTATAAAGTGATGGTTTCAGATTGTTGAATCATATAGTACGTCAGTGACACATAGACAAGTCAGTGACACAGAGAGAGAGACAAGTCAGTGACACAGAGAGAGAGAGACAAGTCAGTGACACATAGACAAGTCAGTGACACAGAGAGAGACAAGTCAGTGACACATAGAGAGACAAGTCAGTGACACATAGAGAGCGAGAAACAAGTCTGACAGAGAGAGAGAGAGAGATAAGTCAGTGACACATAGAGACAAGTCAGTGACAGAGAGAGAGAGAGAGACAAGTCAGTGACACAGAGAGAGAGAGAGACAAGTCAGTGAGTGACACATAGAGAGCGAGAGACAAGTCAGTGACAGAGAGAGAGAGAGAGAAGTCAGTGACACATAGAGAGCGAGAGACAAGTCAGTGACACATAGAGAGCGAGAGACAAGTCAGTGACAGAGAGAGAGACAGAGAGAGAGAGAAGTCAGTGACACATAGAGAGCGAGAGACAAGTCAGTGACAGAGAGAGACAGACAAGTCAGTGACATAGAGAGAGAGAGACAAGTCAGTGACACATAGAGAGAGAGAGAGAGACAAGTCAGTGACACAGAGAGAGAGAGACAAGTCAGTGACATATAGAGAGGGACAAGTCAGTGACACAGAGAGAGAGAGACAAGTCAATGACATAGAGAGAGAGAGAGAGGGAGAGAATATGTGCAAATATTGGATACTTTGAAGCATGATAATCATTTCTGTAACTAGCACATGTATCTTTAACAAAGCATTAAGTAACAGGATGTTTTGATCTGCACCATGTGGAATGCTGTTGGGTTGGGTTTTTTTTCTTTTGTTTTACTCCCATTTATTGTCCAGTTTAATTCTGTCAATGTTCGCTAGACTTTTCTTCACTTGCTTTGCATTCCTGACGCTTTTGCTGTGTACATTGGACCTCTGTGATTTGGGTTGTTTACTTGTAGACAGGATCAGTCTTAATGAAGTTCTTGTTGGTTTTGATCAATGTTTTTTTGTGTGGTAATAGATCATTATAGATTTTTTTTCTTCACCATATTATCTTTGTGCATATAAGCATGTGTATGGACTGTTATCATGGTTTAGCAAATATATATATTTAAAAATTAGGCCTCTGTTAAAATTTTGCTTTCTACGTCATGTTCTTTTTTTCCGCAGAACATATTACCTTCTAAAATTGATGGGCATAGAAACTGTTAGTATTCTTTTTATAAATGACAGGAAGAAAAACGTGTGTGTTTATGCATGAGCTTAAGATTTTGGTTTCTAGGAGGCATGTTCTACTCCTTTCTAAACTTGATTTCAAGAGCATCCCCCACCATCCCCTTCCCTTCGCTCCATCAGTTGTCAACCAAAGTGCGGCTTGTAATCCACCATGGTGTCCCATATTGACCTCAGGTTTTTCCTCTCTCCCATGCCTTCTCCAAATATTTGTTATCTCTTACATGCCATTTCTATGTAAGAAAAAACAAGCATAAGAGAAAGTCTTGAGATCATGTTGATGATGTCAGAAAATCAGCTTGTATTCACTGTTTTTTTGTTGTTGTTTTTTCTCCCCAGTTGTTAAAATTCTTCAAATTTCTTTTGTTGATTTATTCCAGTTGTTAAATTGAGATTTCTTTGTTGATTTGTTCCAGTTGTTGAATGTATTTTTCTCTTTCATGTTGAGTATGATAGTAATGAACTTCTGTTCCTCCCCTCCCCCTCCCTCAGCTCCACCCCACACCCACCCACCTGATCTCATCCTGCCACTTTGATAGTACTCTAATTCATTTAGAAAGGATCACAGCTGAGGTCTAGGAATGTTACTGGCACAACCAGTATGCTGCTTCACTTCATGTACAAGGTGACGATTACTTACACATTGGTCTGTTTATACCAGTGTTGTGCTTCGTACATTACTAAACAGAAGGTTGCTTTATTGGTATCCATGGAGATAATGCTGCACAGATGTTTTGGGGTTGTTGTTTTTTTTTTATCAGTCTCTCATGAACATTTTTTTTGCCTTGATAATGGTCGTATTTCTTTCCAAACAGCTGAGTCACAGTCCCCCCACTGCATCCCTCCCTTCCACCTCTTTTGTTTGAAATTGCTGGAGGCCTTTAGCCCATGTGATTATTCGCAAGTATTATGATCAGACTGCATAATGATCTCTTGTCTGGTTTTTTTTTTTTTTATATGATTTTTGCCCTTCACTTTGTTTCCCCAGCCCCTCCTCTTACCCAGCCTTGTTGGACTGGCCTTGGTATAAATATGATCATGTTTGGGGATGTCATTGCTTGTAAATATGATGAATAGGTTATGCCCATTTTGTTTGAAAGAACAGTTGTCACCAGCATATACGACTCAAACCAGATTTCTACATTTAATTGGATGTTCAAGAGTTTTTGAGTTCATGTGTGCTTCAGTAGATGGGAATTGCCTTTGCTGATGAGGGGACTTGTTTAAAGGTGAAATTCCATAGACACCCCCCTCCCCCTCCCCCCCACATAAAAAAAAAGTGAAATTTGCATGTGAAGACTTCATGTGAAATTTGCATGCAAAGAAAAACAAGAAAAAGCTCACCACCCAAAGATGTGAAAAATTCCCTCCAGTTTTGATTGAAACCATGGCACCATTACAATCAAAGCAAGCACCCTTTGTGGAAAACGATAATTTTGAATAGAGTCTTGATATGGAAGAAGTATGAAGCAAAGCGGAAGCACTGATTAATTATGGGTGAAAAACATTTTGAAGCTCAGGCAGCAGAAGGGTGCTTCCAACAATCTGATCTAGGTGCTTGGTTTTGATGAAGATCCCTGGAAGAAATTCATGTTTCTAACAACAAAGCAACTTGCTTAAATAAAGGGCTTGGTATAGGGGAATCTCTTTCAACACTGCCTCAGTTGAGAAGGGATCTGCCCAAAAGATTGGTAAAATTCGCATGCAGTTTTTGCACAATTTGGGTCTAAGGATTCATTTAATGACAAAAAAGGTGGATGTGGATTTTTTTTCTTTCAACGCAAGTTGACATTGTTTGTTTTTTGTTTGTTTGTTTTTTTGGGGTTTTTTTTGTGTGTGTGTCTACGGAATTTCACTTTAACAGTTTTAGGGCACTGGAGGCGTTTTTTCCAGATGGCTGTGCTTCCTGGATTGTTTCATGAACAGTGTCTTTTGGAAGGGGTGTGGTTGTGTAAAGTATATCCTGGGTGAGATCTGTTATATCCTGATTGTTAAAAACACACATAATGCTGTATAACCAGATGATTTTTTTACTTTAGCTTGCATATTTAAGACTTAGCTGTTGCTATCTTTTTGTTTTTGTTTTCTTCTGCTTTTTTTTTCAAGAAGAGGATAATTTCACTTCTAGAAAAGAAAAAAAAGATGCGGCAAGTTAAAAGCACCTTGTTATCTGTATATGATTTTTGTGATTATGCAACTTTCATGAAGAACATTCTGTTTCAATTTTTCTTTCTTCTTTTTACATTTATGGATAGTTTCAGCCATAGTTTTTTCACCAGCAAGAGTCGGTTAAGGTCAGTCAAATCAAATCAAATCAAATCAAAAATACTTTGTTAATCCATATGGAAATGAATTTGTAAAAATTTAAAAGGTCACATTGTTCATTTTGTTGTTATGATGTTTAGTGTAGAAGTGGAACATTTTTTCATCTTTCTGGATAAGGGGAATGGGGGGAGGGGAAGGGGCAGTGGAGAGTTGGGGGTGGGGGTGAGGTGGATGGAAGAAAATGGTAGTGGTGACAAAAATATGAACCAACAGTCCATACATAAGTGAAACATGAGCATCATTTGATGCTCAGTATGACGTAAAATGAGCGTTAAAAGAAAAGAAAAAAAGTGGATACGGACACATTTTCGTCGGCCGCAGTGAAAGTGCCACTCATGAAAGTGCCAAAACAACCGGTTGGGTGCACGTGGGAGATGAATAGTTTTCTCCTCCATTGTGATCCAGCAGCAGAACTGGCTCATTCGCACTCTGGTTTTAAAAGTCTGCTGAAACCTTTGTCGTGTAGATGGACATAGATATTTTACTTCTTTGTTTAACATCACTGGGCACTGCTTTTGAAGTGAGCAGAACGTTTTTGCGTGTTCACGGAGACAGGTCTTCCATATCAGGTAATGGGTGATAATTGTGGGTCCTGATTTACTATCTGTTTGTTTGTTGTCTGTTGTTATTTTTTCTCCCTTCCCCACAGGGGCAGAATTTCTGTGTTGTATCGCTTGAAATCAGCTGGATGTAAAGTTAATTCGAGATAAGTGGCTGTGTGTAAGTTGTGAAAAACATAAGGGCAAGATTCTTCCACATAAATGTGCCTTTTCTGTATTGTTGGACTCGAGGCAGGGTATACAGATCTGGGCAAGGTTTGACAGGTCTGCATATGTGAGCGGCTTCAGGCTGTATTTGCATCATTGACAGATGATTTTTTGTGAGTTGGATTTGTTACGATGAATATCGGTGATGGAGCTTGCGTGGATTCATTAAAAACAACTTTCTTCACCACTTAAGAATTACGTGTGAATTTAGGTGTGTTTCATGTGCGTTTACAAATAGTATGCCCGAGTATGTGCAAGTGGGGATGTTGAGTGTGCATTAGATATAATGAAAAAATAAAAACTTTGTATTTTTTCGGATTGTATTCAGCCGTGCACATAACATGATAAATTGGCAACAAACAGAGCAATGAGTTTTGGCGCACACGTTGTCCTGACAGCTGTACCTCACTTTTGGAACTGGGGATGGAATACTCAGTATGAAGTATCAATACTTTCTTAAGGCTGGTACGTCCGTCCGTCTGTCAGTTTTTCCATCCTCCGTAATCACTGTCAGTCACAATCTCTCTCTCTCTCTCTCTCTCTCTCTCTCTCTCTTTGTCAAATTTATAGAATTTTCCATCCTCCGTTGCCATGTACGAAAACACAAGTCTCTCTCTGCTCTGGCTCTCTCTCTCTCTGCAGTCTCTCTGTGTGCACATGCTGTGTGACTATGTCTCAGCAAATGTCAGCACTGCCCGCTCTTCAATGTCGTCAGACCATCAGAAAAAGAAGGGTCTGACAATCAAATCAAATCAAATCAAATCAAAAACACTTTATTAATCCACATGGAAATTAAGTTTTGCAATCACAGGCTCATTGTAAACACTGGCATAAAATCATGCGCAAGATAAGAAGAGATTAAAACTAGTCAAATAAGAATTCCCAATAGCTGACGATATACTAACCCCCCCAACCCCCACACACACATACTCATGTTAAGACAATAGGGTATTGCACAACAATATTAACAAATGAAAACATCCAACAAAAAAAAAAGGGCATAAGATTACTAAAAATGACATGCGCGCACGCACGCACACACACCCACACACACATACACACACATGCACACACACACACACACACACACACACACACACACACACACACACACACACACACACACACACACACACACACACACGCACACACACACGTTAAGACCATAAGTTATTGTACAACAATACATAAATAAAAAAAATCAAGGGAATAAATCGTATATATAAGTAAAATGCACACACACACACACACACACACACACACACACACACACACACACACGCACACACACACACTCATTCACACACACAATCACACACACACAAACAACGTATGCATGCACATAACATATGTCACGCCAATATGATTAGAACATTAACATTAAGATACATGAAATTCAAGTAGAATAAGAAAATATTTAAAAATCACTTCCGATCACACACACACAGAAATGCTTGCTTGCCCGTGCTCACCCGCTCAGTCCCACATGCACGCATAACGTCTGCTCCCATACACTCGTCTGCTGGTGAAGTTCAGGTGTTGCTGTGGCGAGGGGACTTGGGGGGTGGGAGAGTTCACTTACTGTATTGGATGTTTTGATTGTGTGCGTGAATGGCTGTAGGAATAAATGAATTAATGTATCGAGATGTTCTTGCGCGTGGAGCTCTAAACCTACCACTTATGTCTGACCTTCTGCTATTAATGTCATCATGTAGTGGGTGTCTTTCGTCGGTCAAAATTGTTATTAGTCTGTCAGTCAGTTTTCTATTGTGCATGTCACTAAAGGTGTCTTGTCTTATACCCACCACCCCACCCGCTTTCCTAATGACTTTTTCCAACCTGTCTTTGTCATGTTTGGTCAGGTTTCCCCCCCAGCACACGGCTCCGTATGTTAAAACACTACAGACAACAGATGTGTAAAACAAGCATCTGCTTGCATACATTAAAAGATTTCATTTTTCTAAGACAGTACATGCGACTGTTGCTCTTTTTACTGAGTGCAGTTGAGTTTTCATTCCAAGACAGCTTATTGTCGATTATCACACCAAGATATTTGTATGAGTCTACTTGTTCGACCACTTCATTTTTTGTGATGATTTTACTTTAACTTGATTTCTTTTTTTCTGAAGTCGATTACAAGTTCTTTGGTTTTGCTAACATACAGCTCAAGGAAATTTTCTTCACACCAGTTCACAAACCTGTCAATTTCTCTTCGGTAGTCAGTGTCATCGTCATCAGTAATAAGTCCTGTCAGTGCGGAGTCATCTGCAAACTTAACGAGGGGACACGAATTGGTCAGACTTCTGCATTCAGCCGTATACAAGGTAAAAAGAAAAGGCGAGAGGACTGTGCCTTGTGGTGCACCTGTGTTTGTGAAAGAGACAGTAGACATAAAATCAGTTAATTTTACAAACTGAGGCCTTTTAGTAAGATAGTCTAAAACCCATAAAATCGTCGGAAAAGCGAGTCCCATGTGCATCAGCTTTTTTGCTAAGAGGTGAGGTTGAATTGTATTAAAAGCACTAGAAAAATCAAAGAACATCAAGCGGACACAGGTATTTGATTTGTTCCAATGTACCTTTTATTTACCTGTGTGCTAGCTGAATCGGTAGCGTAAGCAGCACTGACTTGAAGTTGTGCACCTTGTGAATGGAGAGAGTTGCCACTCTTTACTATTTGTTAATCATTTCATCTCCATGCCAGATTGTTTTCATTTCCAGGTAAAAAACCACTGAGGCAATCAAGTATTTATTCTGTATTGTCCATGTATTGCGTGTGGCTTGTTCATGATTAAAGAGGCTATGCAACTCTTGAATAAAAGCCTATTTGTGTTTGCACATTTCTTCTGTCTTTGCTGCTGTGTGCACAAGTCAAATGATCGGTATAAGGACAGGCCATAGACGCAAATACTACATTTGTATATGTACTTTTTTTTATCACAACAAATTTCTCTGTGTGAAATTCGGGCTGCTCTCCCCAGGGAGAGCGCGTCGCTACACTACAGCACCACTCATTTTTTTTGTATTTTTTCCTGCGTGCAGTTTGATTTGTTTTTCCTATCGAAGAGGATTTTTCTACAGAATGTTGTTAAGAACAACCCTTTTGTTGCCGTGGGTTCTTTTACGTGCGCTAAGTGCATACTGCACACGGGATCTTGGTTTATCCTTTCATCTGAATGACTAGCGTCCAGACCACCACTCAAGGTCAAGTTGAGGGGGAGAAAATGTCAGCGGCTGAGCCGTAATTCGAACCAACACGCTCAGATTCTCTCGCTTCCTAAACGGTCGCATTACCGCAAGGCCGCCACTCCATACATATAGATAGATAGATAGATAGATTGATAGATGTGTGTGTGTGTGTATGTGGGTGTAAAAAGAAAGAACAGAAGAAACAGAAGAGTATTCATAACAAAGAACGACGGATAGAGAGAATGGCAGACAAACAGACAGCCGGACAGATAGACAAACATGCATACTGGCAGATAAACAGAAAAGAGACCAGTGTTCACGACAGGAAGTGAGACATCTTTGCTTGTTTTTGTTCAATGACCTGACCCTAATTAACTATGTCAGTGTTCCTTTTCCATTCCTGACATTTCTCTTGGGTATCCACATACCGTTTTCAGTGTGTAAGTCTCAAACAAGTGTGTGATCAGTTCGTCAACTGCGAGACCGGACGTGACGAGTCGTACTGTGATTCATCATTCAACATCATTTTCAATGTGACACGCCCACCAGCACTCGTCAGTTTTGACAGACCCGGAAGTTTCTCTTTGATAGCTCTTCCCGGAAACACGACTCGGTGCCCAGACTCTCACTTCCGGTGCCCTGGGAATGGTTACTGTCTGCCTGTCTACACCAGGTGTAATGGTATGACGGACTGTCCGGGACATGGGGATGAAGCTGGGTGTGATGAATTCACATGCAAAGGGCTGTACCGATGTCGTGGGAAGGACCAACAGATATGTCTACACGAAGATTACCTATGTGACGGTTGGCCTCAGTGTCCACAGCAGGATGATGAACAGATGTGTGAATTGACTGACTCTTGTCCTGATCAGTGTGTTTGTTATGGATCGTCCTTTACCAGCCTGTTTCTCTTCAAACCTGAAGCTTTCCCCAAGTTACGTTATCTTCAAGGCAGGGGGAGTGGACTGACCTTGGATGTCATCACAAATCAGACCATGCTGATTTATCTTGGTGCTGGAGCGTGTGGCTGGAGAAATCTTAGTGCCATGCATCTGCCTAATCTTCATGTGTTAG
>JAAQRG010271548.1:7500-12712 GCA_011634625.1 Babylonia areolata | reverse complement strand
CATTAGAAAGGAAGAAGCTGTTGATACTCCACGAATAAAGAATAAAAGACACAAAAGGAAAAACTTTGCGTCCTTAGCTACTAAAAGTAAGCAATAAAGGGCAATTCGATAAAGTATTCTGCTGTATGCAATACAGTTCACCAAACATTCATTCAATTTTTCAATCTGTCCCTGATTTTGTTTAACGGTTAAATGATTACTATGGGACTTTTTTCAATCAATTTCTGCTATTTTAGTTTTAACACACAGTACTTCTTATAACCAGCCTGGCTTTTTGACACACTTGTGTAAACAAAGTGAGTCTATGCTATAACCTGGTGTTCGGTTGTCTCTGTGTATATGTGTCTGTCTGTATGTATGGCTGTGTGTCTGTGTTCTTAAAACTTATTACTCTAAACATAAAAGGAAACTGTTTTATACACTATAACAAACAAACATTCGAGATGTATCAGCATAACACATAACAAAGGATGAAAGAAAAAGGAAATGTGACATTTGTATGATGAGATTCAATGCAGTTTCTAACTATTGACCTCCGAGTATAAGCTTCTAAAATAGCAAGCAGTCCAATACACTTTGCAGAAAAAAATGAAATGAAAGCAAAAACAAAAAAACAAACAAACAAACAAACAAAAAAACACACACACACACAAAAAAAAAAAGAAAAAAGAAAGAAAAAACAAGAGAGGAAAGGCCTTCAAGACTCACTTGTGATACACTTTAAAAAAAAACCAAGCTTTTTATGTATTGAGTATAATTTCAAAATGTAATGTTTAAGATGAGAAAGATCAGTTTAAAGCAAATTAAGTCCCCTAGCATTAATTACAGAGTAATTTCCCTTTTTTACTATCTGCACCAAAAACGTTTGCAAAATAAATCAAACTTCCATGCTTAGCAAAAGAAGTTCCTGTTTGAACATAAAATGATAATAATGACTGCTCTTGTTGTTGGGTCAGAATATCATATCAAATTGCCAAGTTTAGAGAATACAAAAAATATAAATATAACAGTAAATGCAGTTTGCATATAATTAGGCTTCATTTTTTATTTTTCTGTGCCCATCCCATAGGCGCAATATTGTTTTAAACAAGATGATTGGAAAGAACTGAATTTTTCCCATTTTTATGCCTAATTTGGTGTCAACTGACAAAGTATTTGCAGAGAAAATATCAATGTTAAAGTTTACCACGGACACACAGACACACACACACACAGACAACCGAACACCGGGTTAAAACATACTCACTTTGTTTACACAAGTGAGTCAAAAAGGTAAAAAGAAAGCAACAACGGTTTCAGTTTCAGTGAGGGTCTGGGTTCGAATCTTGCTCTCACCCTTTCTCCCAAGTTTGACTAGAAAATCAAACTGAGCATCTAGTCTTTCAGAAGATATTATAGAGGTGTCATGTGCAGTGTGCACTTAGCACACAATAAAAAAACAACAACCTATGGCGACAAAAATGCTGTCCTCTGGCAAAATTCTGTAAAAGAAATCCACTCTAATAGGTACACAAATATATATGCATACACTCAAGGCCTGACATGGTGTAACTGTTCTTTATTAAAGTTAGATAGTTATGTGTTGAATAGTCCAGTTGGTTGTTTATTGTGGGTCCCCACATGAACCTCTTTTCAAATAATAATCTACAGAAGTAGTGCATACAATATTTGATCATTGATTAATTTTTTGTCCTAATCCCGCTTCCCCCATCCCGCCTCTAACACACCTCTTCCAATATTATGTTTTTTCTTTCTCCAATCATTGACACTCACCCTCTCCATTTTAGATTTTGTACTATGTCTTTTCCACATTATGTTCTCTCTCTCTCTCTCTCTCTCTCTCTCTTCCTTTCTTAGTCCCCTCCCCCTTGCCCCCTCCCTCCCTTCCACCTCGACCAGCCCCCTTTTCATTCGAATATGCAAAAATGTCAATTTATAATTAATAATAACAATCATCATTACGACAGAAATGATAATAATCCAAATAATAACAATGATAATAATATCATTTATTTTCAGTCTAATACCATCATCTTAGATGAACAGACTATAAATAAATGAACGAACTGACATGGCGCACTGGGATATTCTGCTGTCTGGCAGATGTGGTATAGCATATATGGATTTGTCAGAATGCAGTGACTCCTTGATAAACTGGAACTGAAATGGTGGAAGAAAATGTCTTGTTTAGAGGGCCCCCACCTTCAAAAAATAAAATAAAATAAAATAAAAATAAATAATAATAATTTTTTAAAAATCTATGAAAGAAGGACAAAATGTAAATAACTCTAAAGAGATCTCAAGTTTTATTTAGGTGCTCCACCAGGGAGGCGTACTGTCTGTAGCTGAAGTCACAGCCATTTCATTTGTTGGGGGACTCTCTTCTTGATCCCCGCAGGGTTGCCAACTACAAAATCTCAAATACATGCACAAAGCATCGTTCCCAAACTGGAGTACAAACGCACAGGTGCAAGTCAAAATCCCACCTGAACATCAGCATGAGCATTTGTGATGTTTTAAGTCTATCAAATTAATGTTGCTTTTAAAGATGGAAAGCATCATGCCTCTCATCCATTTTTGTAAATGGAATGTATTTAAAGTTCAAACATATTATCATTAACCCTTTCACTGCCAAAGTTGCATTTATGCAGCAGCTAGGTAGAGGACCCATATCACTGAAGGGTGACCAGATCATGGGTCTGTTATCCATGAAACTACTACTCTTTATGTTTGGTGGTAGGATAGGCCATATTTTCTACATATCTCAGGGGGAATCCCCAGCTATTCTTAGACTCCATATTTTCTGTGTTTGTAACACATGGGAATTTTGCACTCTAAATTGACTGGCGGTGAAAGGGTTAATGATAAACAGTCTTTTTAATTTGATTGTCTCTTGAATATGAGTCTTGAAACATATACTTTGAAAGGCATCAATACTTTAGGGGTGTCTAGATTGTGGACTGTAATTGCAATGATGAGATTTTATCAAATATAAAATTCTCATTATATCAGGAAAAAAACCCACTATATCAGAATCATGGCTGAGTAAGATGTCACTCAAAATAGCTGTAAAATTGTCTACTGTAGTCACTGATCATGCTGATGTTCACTGTATGCCAAATTTACTGTCATTTAAAAATTGTTGTGATAGTGTTCACTGTCAATTCAGTTATTCCTTTGCAATAAAGTTGACAAAGAAGTTAACTGGGAAAGAGATACGCACATAAACATGCAAATTTGATAAAAATTCACAAAAAAAGCAAACTACAGAAAGCCAAGCAAGAATTTAATCATGCGGAAAAAAAATCAACTGAAATAATCAAAGCAGTATATGAGAACCAGCAAAATCTCTTCATGCCAAAATCTGTGGAAATCATCATCACTGCAAGTCATCAACATTTTTTCGCTTTCTTTCTGCTACTGAAGCAATGGCATCATGCCGGAAGCACTGTTGATCTATACACTACTCCACTGTACACAAAAAAAGCAGCTGGTCATGCATAAAAAGTGCACAGAATTTATACCCAGTTCAGAGTTTGGCGTGTCATTAATATGAACGTGACGAGTGAAGGTGACCACTTTTTGTGAATCCTTGCCCATGCCAGTTGGTGAGGTCACTACAGGAATAAATGATGATAAGGGTGGTAACACAACAGTGCATAGAGTGAAGTACGATGTGGCATGCAGTTTACATATCTACCATACATGCAAACTGTAACATCTTAACCACCGATAACATTCTTTTAGTTATCTATTCCAAATGTGGAGAATTGGAGTAATAAATAAAACAGTACCAACAGATTCTGCAGAAGATTGCATGCCTGCAGATTTTTATAGACAATAATACTATTTCTTTATCATTTCAAATATTGATGCAGTTGCTTTAGAAATTATAAGGGTCAGCTGCATCACTTCATTCAAATTTTCTCTTCTTATCTTTACTGTCAGAAATGTGTTTTTGTGGAACCAAATCCAGTAATTAAGCTTGAAAGGTTCCACCTGATCAATGAAGAAGGCAGTCCCACACCCACTGCTGTTGGTAGTTCACTGCTTTAATATTCAAGAGACATTTGCAGTCATAAGCATTTACAGTCATTGAAGTTTCAACCTACTGCTGTCTTTATCAACGCTTGGATACTTCTAAATAAAAACTGTTTGCCAAGCATTTCACATGGACACCCCAACATGGATGAAAATGGCTCATGAAGTGAGATTGTTTTTTCATTATGTGAATATTTTTAAGTTTATTCAAGTGAATTCAGACTCATTTCAATACCAACAAGCAATGGTAATCATGACAGTGCTGTGGGGTAGTCCGTCATAAACCCTTTATTTCCATTGTGCACAAGAACTGGTGAATTATGCTGTCTGAAGTAAAAATACAATGTGATGAAAGTGAATTTACAAACCAGACAGCACATATATGATTTCAATAATCTGGCGACGATCTGACAGACTTCTGAAAATTTGATTTGTGGTAGATCTGGATGCACTTACACCCCTGTAATATAGAGATTACAGCACTCAAAAACTACTAAGCACTTCACATTATATTTTCAAGTGCAAAGTGATCCATTTTTTCATGGTTGTCTAAGCAGTACATGAAGTATATTTGACAAACAAAAATGTAATGAAAAGAACATCAAAACCAGATCATATACATTGTATTACTTTAAAATAAATTCTAGACTCCACCATCATACTATTAATAGGTTTCAAGCAAAGGAAAGGACGGGCGAAATAACTGAATTGTGATACTTTCGATCTGTGGATCTATAAGGTTTGTGATTTAAATCCTGGCTGTGCATGGGTGGGTATAGGTGGAGACGTTTCCAGTCTCCAAGATGAACATAATTATTAGCAGACCTACTTCTGCCTTAACTCCTGTTTTACGAACAAAGCAGAAGCCTGCTGCCATGTGTATGCAAGCACAACCCATGCACACTAGATTCCATAAGTCACGTCAGTGTTCAGAGTGTTCAGTAGGCTATGAAAACACAAACACACCAGCATGCAGGCACCCCTGAAAACAGAGCATGGCTGCCAAAATGGAATGACTAAAAACAGCTATACACGTAGCTAACTTACAGACACAAGTAAATCTTGGTGTCACAGACTACAAACACAAGCGAAAAAGAATGTGGTGGAAGTAGAGTACATATCATTATTGGAAAATCTTTCAACTGACATGAAACATAATTTTTCTTCGCTG
>JAAQRG010271548.1:0-2500 GCA_011634625.1 Babylonia areolata | reverse complement strand
GTGATAAGACAACACACGCATGCACTTGCACACACATGCATGAAAATGTATTTAAGAAAAATCATAACAAAGCTGAAGTCAATATCCAATTCAGCAAGACATTCGGTTTTGTTAGGAGCCATCGAAAAATTCATTTCACAACTCCCTCAAAATAATCCATACATTATGTATACACCTCTCATACTATACACCATCATGTTAGTGGGGGGAAAATCATGTTTGATCAGAGGAATGTCCTGCTAATGGCACAGACAATAACAATGGTCAGTTACATCTATCTCCCTCCCACTCTCCCCTGTGTGGGACAGGGATGGTTGTTTACATTCCTTGAATGGCAGTTGCAGAATTATTTTCTGGCTAGCTGTAATGTTTGCTGTAATGATGAAGCATACCACAAGCAGGTTAAAATGTTGAAAGCAGTTATCAATAAAGATCTCAGACAAAAAGAATTACATGTTGAAAATAAACCAACAAACCAACCACACACACACACACACACACACACACAACCAACAACACCACACAACACACACACACACACACACACACACACACACACACACACACACAAAAAAAAAAAAATCTCAGACAACGTTACAAAGCACCATGCAAGCTGTCAGCTGACCAGGCAGGAATCCTGCGCATGCGTGATGAAACACTAACACGATACTGAAGTAATAGTTCTGTACTATATGATATCATAATACTTGTATAGGCCACAACTCCCCAGCTAACTACAAGACAAGACTGGATCACTACACTGACCTGGTCTGTACTCTATAATATCACAATACTTGTACCTGGTCTGTACTCTATAATATCACAATACTTGTATTGGCCACAACTCCCCAGCTAACTACAAGACAAAACTGGATCACTACACTGACCTTCTCTATACTCTATCACAATACTTGTATTGGCCACAACTCCCCAGCTAACAGCAAGACAAGACTCAACACTGACCTGGTCTGTACTCTATAATATCACAATACATGTATTGGCCACAACTCCCCAGATAACAGCAAGACAAGACTCTACACTGACCTGGTCTGTACTCTATCACAATACTTGTACTGGCCACAACTTCCCAGCTAACAGCAAGACAAGACTCTACACTGACTTGGTCTCTACTCTATTATATCACAATATTTGTACTGGCCACAACTCCCCAGCTAACTGCAAGACAAGACTCTACACTGACCTGGTACAGATCCACCCGCACCACCCTCAGTCTGGGGGCCTTGGGGGGACCCAGCGTGGTGTAGTACAGCACGGAGGAGGTGGTCTGGATCTCACAGGGCTTGTTGCCACGATGTGTCGAGTAGTTGCAGATCACGTAGATCCTGAAACACCATCAGCTCAGTGTAGACAATGACAGGGGGTATGCATGGAAAAGCAGTAGAGCAGAACCAATATAAGATAATTATGACAATAGTGTGTTGTTGTTGTTTTTTTTTTAACAGATGCAGTGAGATCTTTTAAAAATTTAGTGAGACATTAGCCATAACAACATAAGCCATTACACGTTCACACACATATTTAGAAGTGCAATTTGAGCCTGCTCATAATTCTAAGTGAAAGCACACACACACACACACACACACACACACACACACACACATTCTCATTTAAACACTGATAGTCACTCTCTAAGTCCAACAAATGTGCATAAGCACCTGTGTATTTCTTTTTTTAATTTTTTTTATATTCCACCATAAAATAAACACACAGGCACAGAAGGATGCCACCTTCAGCTGACAAGGGACAGAACTGCACTACAATTCAAGCACAGACCTGTAGGTGAGACCAGGCTGCAGTCCCTTGATGACGCACTGCTGTTTGTCCTGGATGTTCCAGCAGTGCTGTACACCCCGCACCTGTTTGCCCTTCTCCACCAGGTTACACTCATAGCTGAAACACACACAGGTAACAACTCATAGCTGAAACACACACAGGTAACACCCATAGCTGAAACACCAGGTTACACTCATAGCTGAAACACACACAGGTAACAACTCATAGCTGAAACACACACAGGTAACACCCATAGCTGAAACACACATGGGTAACACTCACAGCTGAAACACACACAGGTAACACTCATAGCTGAAACACACACAGGTAACACTCATAGCTGAAACACAGGTAACACTCACAGCTGAAACAAGCTGAAACACACAGGTTACATTCATAGCACAATCACACACCGGTTTCACTCATAGCTCAAACACACACACACACACACACACACACACACACACACATCACACACATACACACACACAGAAGCACATATCACACACATACACACACACAATGTCAAGTACATGCTGTTAAGCACCCCAAGGCCTTATCAGCGCATGGGGGTTATAAATCAGGCATCTGCTCCCTTTTAAAAAATTTTTTTTTTTTTAAACAGCAGATATGTTGCAGTGTATATGGATCAGTCAGTATGCGTTGACACTTTCTTGAAACTGAAAACCGAAAATCTAAGCACCAG
>JAAQRG010271544.1:0-12737 GCA_011634625.1 Babylonia areolata | reverse complement strand
CCTGGCCAGAGTCTTGCCTGCGACGGACAGCAGGGATATTCCACGATGGTTGTCACAGGCCTGACGATTTCCTTTGCGCTTGTACAGGTGTATGATGGAAGCGTCTTTGAAGTCCTGTGGAACTGCCTCATGCTGTCAGATGAGCTGGAACAGCTGATGAAGCTTCTCAGTCAGCACCATACCACCTTCTTTGTAGACCTCAGCTGGAATGGAGTCTGAGACAGGGGCTTTGCCATTGGATAGCAGACGGATAGCTTTCTGGGTCTCCTCCAAAGTTGGAATGGCATCCAATGACTCACTGACTCACCTGGGGGAGTCGGTCGATGGCTTCATCATTGATGGTGGAAGGGCGGTTCAGTATGCTGTCAAAGTGTTCAGCCCATCTCTCAAGGATCCCGTCCTTGTCAGTGATCAGGGTAGAACCATCAGCACTGAGGAGTGGAGCAGATCCGGAGGTGGTGGGACCGTAGACTTCTTTCAGCCCGTTACAGAAGTTCTTCATGTCGTTCCTGTCTGCAAAGCCCTGGATCTCATCAGCTTTGTTGTTCAACCAGGAATCCTGCATCTGCCACAGCTTCAGCTGGATGGTGCTGCGTGCGCTCTTCAGTATGTCTTTCTTTGACTGTGACTTGGGATCTTCAATGTGGGCTCTGTAGGCTTGGCGTTTGTCTTCTAGCAGCTGCTTGATCTCGGTGCAGTTCTCATCAAACCAGTCTTTGTGCTTCCTGGCAGAAGGCCCCAGGCACTCCATGGCAGTGTTGTACACCGTCTCATGCAGTGCGCCCCATGCTGCCTCCACATTCTGGTTCTCCAGCACGGTGGACTCAAGGCGTTCCTCCAGGGTGTCAGCAAAGCTCTGCTTGATGTTGCCTAGCTCCAGCTTGTTGACATTCAGGCGTTTGGGTGCTTTCATGCCCTGAGGCCGTCTCTTGGGCTGGATGTGGAGGTTGAGCTTGGAGATAAGGCGGTGGTCTGTCCAGCACTCGGCGCCACACATGGCCCTCGTGACTCGTACGTCCTGCCTGTCCCTCTTCCTGACAATGACAAAGTCAGTGAGCTGCCAATGCCCAGAGCGAGGATGCATCCATGACGTCCTGTTACGGGTAGGGAGGCAGAAGACGGTGTTTGTGATAAGGTCGTGCTTGGCACATGTCTGGAGAAGTAGTTGGCCATTGCTGTTACAGTTACCAACCCATTGCTTCCCAATCACGCCTTCCCAGGAGGTGCTGTCACAGCCAACTCTCACGTTAAAGTCACCAAGAATGATGAGCTTGTCTGCGTTGGGAACAGTGGTGATGACAGCGTTCAGGTCCTTGTAGAACTTGTCCTTGATCTCATTCGGGTTGGTCATGGTGGGCGCATAGCTGACAATGGTGGTAAACTTCTTCCCGTTGCATGAAGGGAGTTTCATCGTCATCAGGCGATCGTTCACTCCTTTCGGGGGGCCAGCCAGCTTGCCAACGAGGGTTGTCTTCACTGCAAAGCCAACTCCAGCCCCACGTCTCTCCTCAGGTCCGCGACCACTCCAAAAGAAGGTGTAGCCTGCGCCTCGCTCACAGAGTTCGCCTTCTTCTGCCAGTCTGGTCTCACTTAAGGCAGCAATGCCAATGTTGTACTTGGCTAGTTCACTCGCAATGAGTGCTGTGCGTCTCTGTGGTCTGGCTGAGTCACCTCTGTCCAGAAGCGTACGCAAGTTCCATGTGGCAATGATCAATGGGGTGCTCCTTGTTTTCTTCTTTCTTTCCTTTGTGTCAACCACTTGAGTAGGGTTCCCGTCAGCCGCGGTATGCTGACTAGGGTGGTGTGGAGCAGGCAGTGTTTAGGGCACCTTTTCTAGCCCCTTCCTCATGCCATGGAGGTGAGCAGTGCTGTCCTGAAGAGGGCTGCTCAGTCACTCAGGGGGCTGCCGATCTCAACTGCGCACCATCGACCTCACTCTCTTGTCCGAGACCCTCTGTATCCAGTGGCAAGACGAGGTCAAGACGACTGGAGATGGAAACGGATGCAGTGGATGACCAGGATGTCCTATGTGCCTCATCCTACCCTCAGCACTCCACAGTGCACTGCTGCAACTGCCTTCCTCTCCGTTGAACCATGAAGGTTTTTTCCGCAGAGTCCACCGGATCCACAAGTGAATAATAAAGCACATGTATACATATTACATGGAAAGACTACCACTTGGAAATGCATATGTGTGAAGACCAAACACTGACATCAAATGACATTTCTAATACATTTAAATAGTGCAGTTAAAGTGATTGAAGCTATGCTGATTTAGTGAAAGTACACTGACAGTATAGATTAGGTAAAGCTTATACTGTGTCAGAGTGACTCAAATGAATCAGTTTATCATGTAGCACTATACTGGAGTAAGCCGTATAGGAGAGAGCATGATAACTAAATTACAATTAGACCTATACATTATCAGGTGGTTTTAACCAATAACTTATATTAATCCAACACTATCTTGTAATCATGACAGAACACTACACACATTTTAGAGTACTGAGAATCAGTGAAACACTAACCTTCATCAGTGACAGCAAATGAGAAAGAACGCTCATATGCACTCACTAGAATATTCTCGGACAAACTTCTTCTTCTTCTTCTTCTTCGTTCGTGGGCTGCAACTCCCACGTTCACTCGTATGTACACGAGTGGGCTTTTATGTGTACGACCGTTTTCACCTCGCCTTGTAGGCAGCCATACTCCGCTTTCGGGGGCGTGCATGCTGGGTATGTTCTTGTTTCCATAACCCACCGAACGCTGACATGGATTACAGGATCTTTAACGTGTGTATTTGATCTTCTGCTTGCGTCTACACACGAAGGGGGTTCAGGCACTAGCAGGTCTGCACATATGTTGACCTGGGAGATTGTAAAACTCTCCACCCTTTACCCACCAGGCGCCGTCACCGTGATTCGAACCCCGGACCCTTAGATTGAAAGTCCAACGCTTTAACCACTCGGCTATTGCGCCCGTCAAGGACAAACTATCTGTGTCCCGAGAGGTCACTGACTATGACGTTAAGAAGAATCAAATGGAATACTGCTCCAAGCATATGACGACATGGTGATTATTTAGATCAGTCATAGCTAAGCTGTGACTACATGTCAAAGCAATAACTGAACAAATCAATAACTGAACAAATCAATAACTGAACATACTCATATGAACACAAGTACTGTGTCGAACAATACAATTTACAAATCAACACATTCTACACACTAGTACTTACGGCGATACGTAGCAAGATGTCTGCTGTTGTAGGAACACACGACACACACTCACTCTGCTTGCGACGCAGCAAAAGAGAGAGAGAGAGCAGCTCTGGTCAGATGACTGACCAGGTTTGAAATGACCACTCATCACTCACTGTGCCAATTTATGCAAGTTAATCGGACCGCAAAGACAGTCACGTGTGCTGCGAGCAGATCGTCACTAATCAGGCCAAATCTGACAACTGTGTTTCTTACAAGGTGTTCAGTGATAGATTGCTAAATGATTCCTGAACCGATTTACGTCGGATAAGTTGCAAAAGAAAGAGCTCAACGCCTACTTTCTAATGAGTATAAAATGAAGTGTTGATTATTTACGCTATATTTATAATCTTAATTAAGTCACCTGAATAGGGTCAGTTTTAACGAGCTCGTCGCTGAAAATTACAGACTGCGTTAAATCAGCTTAACGTAGGCAAACACAAATGGAATAGACTTAAAGATGGAATCGCGACGATTCTGCCAGTGTATAATACTTGTAGTTTACTGATCTGACAAAAGATATATTAATTAAATACGGCAGAGCAGAAACACAGATTCCAGGTCAGCCAATAGCGTACCGCGACGTGACACTGGTCGAGCCGCGAATAGGTTGTCTGGCGAGAAGGACAGAATGACGTAAGCGGCTTTACGTTCAAACCAGAAATGGCGTAACACATCTGCCCGGGCTGTTGAAGTCCGGCGGGTTAGTTGCGAAAACGTCGTCTGATGTAGCTCGTGTGTGAGCAGTTTTGGAGCAAGCATAACGCTTGGTCACATATATATCTTTGTATATTATGTGTGTGGGGGTTGGGTTTGGGGGATATGGGCGTATGTGTGTGTGCTTGTACAAGTAAGTGTTCATCTGTGTGTGTGTGTGTATGTGTGTGTGTGTGTGTGTGTGTGCCGTGGAAGCTGCGATACGTAG
Source organism: Babylonia areolata (assembly GCA_011634625.1). Lineage (NCBI taxonomy): Eukaryota > Metazoa > Mollusca > Gastropoda > Neogastropoda > Buccinidae > Babylonia > Babylonia areolata. The sequence goes on along the minus strand of JAAQRG010271544.1, from coordinate 8,552 downwards.
CCTAGAAATGAGTGTGTGGAGGACGGGGGTAGAGGAGGTGCAGGGTAATGTGTGTGTGGGGTGTGTGTGTGTGTGTGTGTGTGTGTGTGTGTTGGGGCTCATGTACGTTTATGTGTATTTGACTGTGCTTGTATATCTGTGAAATTGCATGTTTGGTGCATATCTGTTATACATATGTGGGTGTATGTGTGAATGTGTCTCCATGTTTTACATTTATTTGCTTATTTATCATCATTGTTGTCTTTTTTATTATTATTATTATTATTACTACTACTACTACTACCTTTTTATATTATATTTATTTATTTATGTACGCTTATTGTTGACTTCATCAAGTTTTTGCGCCTTATACATATTAGTAGTGGTAGTAGTTGTTGGTGGTTTTTTTTTAATGTATTTATCTATTATTTATTCACCCCTTTTTTTTTCTTCTTTTTTTTTCTCAAGGCCTGACTAAGCGCGTTGGGTTACGCTGCTGGTCAGGCATCTGCTTGGCAGATGTGGTGTAGCGTATATGGATTTGTCCGAACGCAGTGACGCCTCCTTGAGCTACTGAAACTGAAACTGATCTGTGTTCGTGTGTGTATTGTGCCTGTAGGTGCGTGTATGTGTGTGTGTCACTGAGTGAGTGCGTGAGTAATGTGTCTGGGTATGCGGCTTGTGTTTGTTGGTGCACGCGTGCGCGCGCGCGCGCGTGTGTGTGTATGTGTGTATGTGTGCACGTTGTGTGTTTTATGTGTATGTATGTATATATGTATGTATGTATGTACCTACGTATATATGCATGCGCATACGTGCTTGTGTTCTTTTAATTTCAATTGTCTACTTTTTTTTATCATTATTTCGTTTTTATCTTTTTCCTTTTTATTTTTAAAAAAATGTTTTATGTGTATATGCATGCGCATACGTGCTTGTGTTCTTTCAATTGTCTACTCTTTTTTTTCTTCTTCTTCTTTTTTTTATCATTATTTCGTTTTTATCTTTTTCCTTTTTTATTTTTTTATTTTCATTTTTTTTCATTTTTTTTTTTTTCATACCTGTTGCATTTCTTGATTTAATCAACTGACATGACTTATTTTAATTGTTCTCTCTTACCTATGTTTCAAATTATATGCATATGTTTGTGTGGGGATGTTTGAGTGAATGTTTTTAGTGCTATTGTAAAGTGCATAGAGCTTCAAGAATATGCGCGATAGCAAGAAGTCTTAATAAATACAAATAAAATGTTTTATTCTGTTTTGTTCAATACCGGGTTTGGTATGAAGCTGATTTCTGGTGATTTTTAGTGCGTGCGTGCATGCGTGCATGCGTGTGTGTGTGTGTGTTAAGCAGATGTGGTGTAGCGTATATGGATCAGTCCGCACGCTTCGACACCCTGAGACTGCAAGCAGTGCAGCTGAACCGGTGTCGTGTTGTGTTGTTTTGTGTTGCAGCGATTCAAGGAGCTGGACCGGAAGTCCCATAAACGCTTCAGCCAGTGGCAGTTTGGATCCCTGCTGAAATTGTGAGTGCTGTGTTGTGGCTTCGGACAGCCTGGAAGAGAGCAGAACGGAACCAGTTTGTGGTGACAGAAGAATGGATAGTGCCAGATGTGGGCAGTGCTGGTGTTAGTGTTGTCTTGGTCACGGTGGTGATGGTGGCGGTGGGATTTTCACCGTGCGCTGGTGCAGATGCTGTTGTGGGTGGCAGTGTGGGAATTCAGTGGCAGTGGTGCGCCATCGTGGATTCTCTTCATCATCAGTTTCTTCTTCTTCTTCTTCTTCTTCTTCCTTGTCATCATCATTGTCGTCATTTTCCTTTTTTCTTATTTCTGTTACTCCTTCTCCCCCCCCATTCCTATTCCTGTCACTCATCTTCGTTTTTCTTCTCACTTCCCCTCATGATCTGTTTCCTTCTTTCCCCTCCTCGCTCCCTCCTCGCCTAGTCGTCCTCCACCTAACACTTGGGCCACTTCCTTCCCCTAATTCTTCTTCATCCTTTCCTTCTCCTCTTCTCCTACTTCTTCCTCCTCCTTTCTACTTCCTCTTCTCCTACTACTTCCTGGCAGTAGTGGCAGAATGGTTAAGACGCTCAGCTGCCAATACAGAGAGTCCGTGAGGGTGTGGGTTCGAATCCCGCTCTCGCCCTTTCTCCTAAGTTTGACTGGAAAATCAAACTGAGCGTCCAGTCTTTCGGATGAGACGATAAACCGAGGTCCCGTGTGCAGCACGCACTTGGCGCACTGAAAAAGAACCCATGGCAACGAGAGTGTTGTCCTCTGGCGAAATTACGTAAAATGAAATCCACCTTCATAGGTACACAAATATGTAAGCATGCACTCAAGGCCTGACTAAGCGCGTTGGGTTATGCTGCTGGTCAGGCATCTGCTCAACAGATGTGGTGTAGCGTGTATGGATTTGTCCGAACGCAGTGACGCCTCCTTGAGAAAGTGAAACTGAAACTGAAACTGAAACTACTACTTCCTCCTCCTTTCAACTTCCTCTTCTCCTACTACTTCCTCCTCCTTTCTACTTCCTCTTCTCCTACTTCTTCCTCCTCCTTTCAGCTTCCTCTTCTCCTACTACTTCCTCCTCCTTTCTACTTCCTCTTCTCCTACTACTTCCTCCTCCTTTCAACTTCCTCTTCTCCTACTACTTCCTCCTCCTTTCAACTTCCTCTTCTCCTACTACTTCCTCCTCCTTTCTACTTCCTCTTCTCCTACTACTTCCTCCTCCTTTCAACTTCCTCTTCTCCTACTACTTCCTCCTCCTTTCTACTTCCTCCTCCCCTGCGTCTTCTTACTCCTGTCCTACTCCTCCCCTTTCCTCTTGTTCCCCTCCACGCTGTCCACTTCTCCTTGCAGTTGAGGCGTTCTGACCCATGAGGTCTGGGTCATGCAGGCTGTACACAGCATGTCCTCACCTCACCTGTGTGTGTGTGTGTGTGTGTGTGTGTGTGTGTGTGTGTGTGTGTGATGTTGACCAGGTTGTAACGACCATGGTGATGATGACAGGTGTAATGACCATGGTGGTGATGACAGGTGTAACAACCATGGTGATGATGACAGGTGTAATGACCATGGTGATGATGACAGGTGTAACGACCATGGTGATGATGACAGGTGTAATGACCATGGTGGTGATGACAGGTGTAACAACCATGGTGATGATGACAGGTGTAACGACCATGGTGATGATGACAGGTGTAACGACCATGGTGGTGATGACAGGTGTAATGACCATGGTGGTGATGACTGGTGACCATAATGATGATGATGACGATAGGTATAATGACCATGATCATAGGTGTAATGACCATTATGATGACAGTTGTAATGACCATGACAAGTGTAATGACCATGATGACAGGTGCAAAATGACCTCAGTGTGTTGACAGGTGTAATGACCATGATATTAGGTGTAATGACCATGATAACAGGTGTACTGACCATGATAACAGGTGTAATGACCCTAGTGTGATGACAGGTATAATTACCATGATAATAGGTGTGATGACCTAGTGTGATGACAGGTATAATGACATAATAGGTGTGATGACCATGATAACTGGTGTAATGACATTAGTGTGATGACAGGTGTAATGACCATGATAACAGGTGTAATGACCTTAGTGTGATGGCTGGTCTAATCACCTTTGTGTGATGACAGGTGCAATTACCATGATGACAGGTGTAATGACCGCAGTGTGATGACAAGTCTAATGCCTATGATGACAGGTATAATGACCATGATAACATGTGTAATGACATTAGTGTGATGACAGGTGTAATGACCATGATGGCAGGTGTAATGACATTAGTGTGATGACAGGTGTAATGACATTAGTGTGATGACAGGTGTAATGACATTAGTGTGATGACAGGTGTAATGACCATGATGGCAGGTGTAATGACATTAGTGTGATGACAGGTGTAATGACATTAGTGTGATGACAGGTGTAATGACCATGATGACAGATTTAATGACCTTAGTGTGATGACACGTGTAATGACCTTAGTGTGATGACAGGTGTAATGACATTAGTGTGATGACAGGTGTAATGACATTAGTGTGATGACAAGTGTAATGACTATGATTATGGGTACAATGACCATGATGACCTTAATGTGATCACATGTGTAATGACTGTGATGACAGGTGTAGTGAACTCAGTGTGATGACAGATGCGGGTTCCCCATGACGGAGAAAGAGCTGAAAGACGTGTGGCTGACCCTCAAGTTGTCCGATGACAACATGTCCACCTTCAACAACGTCGTCATGGAGTTCGCCCCAAACTTCACCCCCTTCGAACGACACGTGAAGGGCCAAGGTAATGACATGGATGTCACTTATAACGACATGTGAAGGGCCAAAGTAATGACATGGGTGTCACTTCTAACGACACGTGAAGGGCCAAAGTAATGACATGGGTGTCACTTCTAACGACACGTGAAGGGCCAAGGTAATGACATGGATGTCACTTCTAACGACACGTGAAGGGCCACGGTAATGACACTGTTGTCGTGAAGTGCAAAGGTAATGACACTGTTGTCGTGAAGGGCCAAGGTAATGACACTGTTGTCGTGAAGGGCCAAGGTAATGAGATGGTTGTCACTTCAAACGACACGTGAAGGGCCAAGGTAATGACATGGTTGTCACTTCAAACGACACGTGAAGGGCCAAGGTAATGACATGGTTGTCACTTCAAACGACACGTGAAGGGCCAAGGTAATGACATGGTTGTCACTTCTAACGACACGTGAAGGGCCAAGGTAATGACATGGATGTCACTTCAAACGACACGTGAAGGGCCAAGGTAATGACATGGTTGTCACTTCAAACGACACGTGAAGGGCCAAGGTAATGACATGGTTGTCACTTCTAACGACACGTGAAGGGCCAAGGTAATGACATGGATGTCACTTCTAACGGCACGTGAAGGGCTGTAATAGCGCGCCTGTTGGTCAGAGTTCGCTACTCCCATCCCCTATTCCTGGCCCAGTCTGGCACCATTTCAAGGGTGTCAAAATGTGTGTCTGTGTGTGTGTGTCCCCTCTTGTGTGTGGTAATGTTTGTGTGCCCGCCTCTGTCAGTGTATGTGTGTATGTGCGTGTTTTAATGTCACATGCATGTGTGTCTGCCTTTCGTGTGTGTGTGTGTGTGCGTGTGCGTGTGCACTCATCTGTGGTGTGCCCGTCCCGTGGTCTTGGCCTGTGCAGACAGGGAGGAGGAGGAGGAGGGGCAGGAGGAGGAGAAGGTGGTGCAGCAGGCGGGGATCGGGCAGGGGCCGGTGGAGGCGGGAGGGGAGCAGCCTGAAGAGCTCGCCCACTCGCCGAAATTTGATCCCTTCCAGTACCTGGCCCACATCGTCCTCAAGGCCAAACCCTCGGTCAGTGTGCCTGTGGTGTGTGTGTGTGTGTGTGTGTGTGTGTGTGCATTTGTGTGTGTGTGTGTCACGTGTGTGTATGTTTGTGTCGTGTGTGTATGTGTCGTGTACCTGTGATATATGTGTGTGTGTATGTGAGTGTTCGTGGTGTAATTGGTCTGTGTGTGTGTGTGTGTGTGTGTGTGTGTGTGTGGTGCGTGCGTGTGTTTATCAGAGTGATGTGTGTAGAGTGTGTGGTGTGGAGTATGGTGGTGTGTGTAGTGTGTGTGCACGCGCGCGCGCGTGTGTGTGTGGTATATTTGTGTGTGTGTTCTTTGTATGGAATGTGTGTGTGTGTGTGTGTGGTGTGTGCATTTGTAGGGAGTGAGTATGGAGTGTGTCCCATGTGGTGACCACCCGTGTTGGGCGCCCTGATGACGAGTGAGAAGCATCAGCTGCAGCGGTGTGTCAGGTTGACCTGCTGTAACGTCCTGTCCCCTCTGTCAGACCCTCAGGTCGGGGACAGTTAGGAGACGGCAAAAGCGGGGAGGGGGAAGAGGGGCCTTTGTCATGGAGCATCGTGTGTGAACTCAGAACTCTCAGAACTCAGAACTCATTTAATTTGTCGTAAAACCATCATAGGAATTATGGACACTATAAACTAAACACAATTACAAAGCAAACAAAAAGTAAAAGCAATAAGTTGTGAGCACATGCAGGATATTCCATTCTGTGTGTGTGTGGGCGCGTGTATGTATGTGTGTGTGTGTGTAGGTGAAGAAGAACTGGGAGAGACTGCGCCAGTCGTTCCGGAACCAGGATCCTCACGGCTTTGGCACCGTTTCCTTCCAGACTATGCAGGTAACCCACCCCCCACCTCCTCGCCCGCCTCCTCCTTCCCTCCCATCCTCTCTTTCGCTCACTTTGTTTGGGGGGGAGTGATTTTTGGAGCAGGAGCAGCGACAGCGATAGAAGAAGGAGATGGTCGTTATAGTAAGGAGGCATGATGGGTCAGTCGTTTGACTCACGATATAGTGGTCACCAGTGGTCAGGGTTCGAGGCCCAGTGTCGGCATGGTGTTGTGTCTGTCACTGGGAACGTCACTTACATTTGATTGTCCTCACTCCACCCAGGTGTGAGTGGACAAGTGGTTGTAGTCAGGGAAGGTTAAAGCGGCGAAAGGAGAGGGCTGGGTCCCTGTTTCCTATGCCGAGCCCAAGAAACAGCAGATAGGAATGTGGCACTGCCCATATGGCTATGGGACCTTAACCTGTTTGAGGTACAGGAGTACTAAATAGCTATGTGTTCTAAATAGAGTGTTCGTAAATGTATATGATGTGCTTTTGGTAATCACAAGAAAAGTTCCAAATCATGTATGTATATGTATGTATGTGTGTGTGTGTGTGTGTGTTGCTGATGATGTGTGTTCTGCGTGTGTATTGTTGATGACGTGTGTGTATTGATGATAATGATGATGATGTGTGTGGTGATGGTGGTTATGATGATGATGTGTGTGTGTTGATGATGACGATGTGTATGTATATGTGTGGATGATGGTGATGATGTGTGTGTGTGTGTTGATGATGATGATGATGATGACGATGTGTATGTATATGTGTGGATGATGATGATGATGTGTGTGTGTGTTGATGATGATGACAGTGTGTATGTATATGTGTGGATGATGGTGATGATGATGATGTGTGTGTTGATGATGATGATGATGATGACGATGTGTATGTATATGTGTGGATGATGATGATGATGTGTGTGTGTGTTGATGATGATGACAGTGTGTATGTATATGTGTGGATGATGGTGATGATGATGATGTGTGTGTTGATGATGATGATGATGATGACGATGTGTATGTATATGTGTGGATGATGGTGATGATGATGATGATGACGATGTGTATGTATATGTGTGGATGATGGTGATGATGATGATGATGATGACGATGTGTATGTATATGTGTGGATGATGGTGATGATGATGATGATGACGATGTGTATGTATATGTGTGGATAATGGTGATGATGATGTGTGTGTGTAACCCAACGTGCTTAGTCAGGCCTTGAGAAAAAAAAGTAAATAAATAATAGATAAATACATAAAAAAAAGAACTACTACTACTAATAATGTTATTATAAGGCGCAAAAAATTGATAAAGTCAACTATAAGCGTACAAAATAAAATAAAATAAAATAAAATAAATATATATATATATATTTTTTAATAAAATAAATTGATGATGATGATGACGATGTGTATGTATATGTGTGGATGATGGTGATGATGATGATGATGATGTGTGTGGATGATGATGATGATGACGATGTGTGTGGTGTGTGGTGAGGGCAGCGCATGGTGGACAGCCTGAGGAGCGGCCTGAGCAAAGAGGAGAGGGACCAGTTGTGCGCCCAGTTCGACTTCAAGAGTATCGGACGGTCAGTGTGTGCAAGGCAGCACAACAGTACACCAGCTAGCCACATAGATACACAGGCCTGGGTGTGATCACCTTGTACTGTATCGCTCGCACAGACACGCAAGCAAGCACGAGAGAGCACACACACACACACACACACACACACGCACGCACAAAGACAAAGCGACAACACAACGTTTATGTGAAGTCACACGCAACTACAAACAGATTGACACAACCGCACACACCCAACAATGGTACATACACATATGACAGGCTTTTCAGTTCAGTATGTATACGTGTAAATACAAATCGTAATACAAATTATATGAAGTGCATGGTGTGTGTGTGTGTGTGTGTGTGTTTTACCCGATGATGTCCGCAGGTGTAACTACCTGGCCTTCATGAAGATGTTCAGTGACCCTCCCCCTTCAGAACCCAGGCTGGTGTACGCCCCGTACCGCCACAAACTGCAGAAGAAGGTGACTGATGCAGGCCGGACTATCCTCCTATATACATATGTATCTATATATCTCGTCCCCCCCATCCCCACCCCACCCCACTCTCCCGTACCAATGTTCTTGAAATAGATGCGATTTCTGCTTGAATCTAAAAAACAACTGTGAACCCAGGCCTTCAAGACTCACTTGTGACACAGGCTTTATCCAATAAATGAATCATGCGTAAAATGAAGAAAAAAAAAGATTTGAAAAAATCGTTAAAATGGGTTCTGTATTAAATGTTGATAAGCTTTGGAGGGGAAAAAAGTCAGGCTTGCGAG
>JAAQRG010271543.1:10000-12687 GCA_011634625.1 Babylonia areolata | reverse complement strand
TAGTGTTTTATGCAGATCCTTGAGTGCACACACAAGCGCACATGTAAAAGCGATTCCGTACATCTATGTGATTGACACACACACACTACATACATACATACATAGATATATAGATAGATAGATAGATAGATGTATTTTCCTTAACACCCCCACACTCCACATTTCTTCCTCTCACCCTACCCCTCTCCCCCTTTTTGCTTTTATCAGTCAAGTACAACTTCCCCCTTTCGAAAAAAGAGAAAGTTTAGAAAATCGCTATTGTAGATAAAAGGAAAATAAATCCTTTAAAAAAAAACAAAAACGGGCATTAAAATAAAGGGTTCTTTTCTTTAAAATATGTTACATTTGTTGCTACATGTGTACTTTTGTACTGATATCAAACATTCTGTCAGTATGTATGATTTGATAAGCTTTTTGTTGCTTTTCTTTTATATCAAGAACAAGAACTCTTTATTTTTTTTGCACTAAAGGAAATATCCGGAACACACGGGACAGAAAAAACATGACAGTGGCTGAATCAGTGTACAACGGGTCTCGTCTCTTCTCTTCTCTGACCTCATGTCGACCTCGAACCAAGTGAACTTGTTGAGGTTCCCATCTCCTGAAAAATATGCCCCGACCAGCTCCCTCACATCCCTCTCCCCACCTCCATCCCTCCTCTCCCACACACACACACACACACACACACAGAGACGCGCGCGAGCGCTCGCGAGCGTGCGCGTTCAGAAAAGTCATCTGTAATCTGCATGAGCTTCTTCTGAAATCAGTCGCGGTATTATATCACAACGCGGCATATATTTATAATAAACTACCATAATCATAATAATCATAAAACCAAGCATATCAGTTTCAGTTTCAGCTTCTCCAGGAGGGCGCGACTGCCTTCGGACTAGTCCATATACGCTACACCACATATATGCCAAGCAGATGCCGGACAGGCAGCATAACCCAACGCGCTTTGGTCAGGCCCTGAGCGCATGCACACATTCATGTACCCATCCGAGTGGATTTCTGCTACAAAATTTTGCCAGAGGACAACACTCTCGTTGCCATGGATTTTTTTTTTTTTTCAGTGTGCCAAGTGCGTACTGCACACGAGACCTCGGTTTATCGTCTCATCCAAAACGACTAGACGCTCTGTTCGACTTTCTAGTCAAACTTGGGGGGAGGGGGGGGGGAAGGGGGTGGGGGGGCGAGAGCGGGATTCGAGCCTTGACCATCACGGACAAAGTAATTCGCAGACGAGCGTTTTAACCATTCTGCCACCTTCCTTCTTGAGCACATCATAAACCACCATCACTGTTGTCGTCGACGCCATCATCATCATCACTAGGTAAACCATATACGCACCAAATCTGAAAACGATTTTGATAAAAAAATCAAATTACAAAGTGATAAAATGGATGGAAATCCACGACAGAACAACACGAGGAAAAAAAAACTCAGAAGAAAACAATTTTTTCAGTATGAATTATTTTGAAATTTAGAGTTAAAAAAAATGTATCCGATCAAACCGATGAATAATCACTTGTAAATGTTGAAGCATACAACAACCACGCAATGAAATTCTCTCTCTCTCTCTCTCTCTCTCTCTCTCTCTCTCTCTCTCTCTTTCACTGCTCAAGAATGATTCTTGAATCTTCCATTCACCAACTGCTGAACGAAATCTCATGCTTCTAATTAGTCATGTCATTCCTCACTTCGCACCAATTGAATACCGAATACCACTACCACCACTTCTACTGCAACTCGTGCTGTTCCTGATGACAATACTGATACTTAGTAGTAGCAGTAGCAGCAGCAGCAGTAGCAGTAGTAATAGTAGTAGTATCAAAATCATTATCATAATAATCATCATCATGTCAATGCGCTTCACATCTACAAAATCAGTCTCAACAAGCTTGGGAACTCAGCCTGCACGCGCGCGCGCGCACACACACACACACACACACACACACACACACACACACACACTCATGCACACACATACACTTACGCGCATAGTAACTGCGAAGAGGGGAAAGAATGTGAGACGAATGAAACGACATCCTTCCAGTCCAAACAGGAAGTCAGTCAGAAACGTCTAAAGAGCAGTCCCCAACCCGTCCCCATTCTATCAAAAGTCACGACTCATTCCACTCCAGGTGCGAGTGAACTCGTACCATGATTACTTCCCCTGTGCGAGTGATGGAGTCTCTCGTCGGACCGACGGATGAGTACGCAGGCAGGCTTATTTGTCGTTGTGTGTTCTCATATGGGAGAAGAGGCCGATTCTGGATGTGCAGCACTTCCCACAGGTGCTGCAAGGGAAAACGTCTCCAAAAGTTGAGCCCTGCTTCCTTCGCTCACGCTTCTCCTTAATGGCGTCCTCTTGTTTTCAAACGTCTTTATACCACTAGAGCACAGCTTCCTCCAGCGAAAGCGGTCAAGGGCATCAGTTTCCCAGGAAGCGATGTATATGTCACAGGCTTTGAGGTTTGTCTTCAAGGTGTCCCTGAAGCGCTTGCAGGGTCTTCCAAGTTCGCGGTGACCTTCCTTCAGCTGGCCATACAGTAGCATCTTCGGGATCCTGCTGTCTGTCATGCGGACAACGTATCCTGTCCAGCGTAGCTGGCACTGGATCAGCAGGCTTTCGATGCTGGGCAGGCGGCTCCTCTCTAGGACCTGGAGGTTGGAGACACTGTCTT
>JAAQRG010271543.1:0-5000 GCA_011634625.1 Babylonia areolata | reverse complement strand
CTTCATTTCGAGTGTGGAATGTGGGGAGATGGGGAGGGGGCAGTGAGGCTGAGTTCACGTGCACGTGGCGACCGTAAAGTTCATGACAAGGACTGCTTTCCCCCCGTGTGTGGGTGTGTGTGTGCGTGCGTGCGTGTGTGCGCGCGCGCACGCGTTTTAACGCTTGAAGCAAGCTTGTTGCAGACCAGCCCGTGAAAGCTTGACTACAAAACTTCAGTGGAACGTCCTATTGCGGGTCAGCCTTTTGTGTTCAAAATGAATTAAACTGAGGTGTTGAGTTGCAGCCCACAAACGAAGAAGAAGTAGAAACTGAGGTCTGTACTGCCTGTCTTTGCAATCCCCGAGACATTTATGATCAATAATTACTCTTTATTGATTTGATTATCAAGCCGAAGGTATGTGAACATTAAATTTGTGTTATATATCTATATCATTATCTATATATACATATACACAGTGAGAAAAAAATACAGATGTGTGTGTGGGTGTGTGTGGGTGTGTGTGTGTGTGAACAACAGCAGTATTATCATGTCTTGAAAACTTGTTACAATTTTGCAAATTTTCCAGGGTTTTCAAGTGGCTACAATTTTGCAAAATTTCCTGGGGTATAGAAAAAAGGGACTACACTTTTTTTTTCTAATACCCAAGCTAAAGCTGTACTTCAGCGAAAATTTGCAAAATTGTAACCAGTTTAATTCATGTCATCATTTTGTGTGTGATCGTGTGTGTGTGTGTGTGTGTGCATGTGTGTGTGTGTGTGTATGCATGTGTGTGTGTGTGTGATGAGGTGTGGAGCAGTGGACAAGTGGTGATGTGCTAGACTAAGAACCATGTGTCAAACTCACATTTTTGCACAAGCTAGGTAGAGGGCCCATGTCACTGAAAGGTGACCAGATCATGGGTCTGTTATCCTTGAACCCACTGCTCTTTATGTTCAGTGGTAGGACAGACCATATTTTCTACACATCACAGGGGGAATCCCCAGCTATTCGTAGACACCATCTTTCTTTTCTGTGTTTATGGTACAAGGGAATTTTGTACTCTAAATTGACTGGCGGTGAATGGGTTAAGAGTCAGAATGAGCAGAACAGGAGTAATGCCACTGAAATCGTGCAGATGACTGGACAGGAGAAGAGAGAAGAAAAATGACATTGGCATCAGCACAGTACAGTATCCAAGAATAATAAGGAAAAAAAGAAAGAAAAAAAAAATATATAAAGAAAAGAATACAGAGAAATGGAGGAAAAGGGGGTGTGTGGGTGAAAAGACACAGACAGGTGTACAGACAGACAGTGAGGATACACAGAAAACGTCACATGTCCATTCAAAACAAATCCAACTCTCTGTTCCCCAATAACTCAAAATTTCTTCCATATAAAGGATTTATTGACATCAGTAAGACCATGTCATTTAAACATAAACCCAAATCCATTTAAAACATCACAAAAACAAAGATAGAGAATAAGAGCAAATAATAAATAAGAACAAAGAATAAGAATAAATACATAAGATGAAAGGGAAAAAAATCAATGATCTGAGATTGCTGAAAAAACAGGTAAAGGCAGGTATTTTCTTTATTTATTTCCTTAGACAATGATTAATATCTTAATCACAGTCCATTAAAAATAGAATAAAGCAGATTCATTGACAGATTTTTGGATAATTCTAAAGCAATAACTGAAAAAATGGGTGTTGTAGAGTTTTCGGGGGTTTTTTGGGTTTTTTTTTTTTTTACATGCTGGTCATGAAGCACCATTTTTGACTCATGTGTAAACAAATCATACCTTTGTTATAACCTGATGTTCATGTGTGTGTGTGTGAGTGTGTGTATGTGTGTGTCCATGGTAAACTTTAACAAGTTCATTTTCCCTGGAAATACTTTGTTTGCCAATACCAAATTTGGATTAAACATTGTGGGGAAAAACAAGTCTTAAAAGTCACACCAATAACAGGTTGCAAGTCTTCCGTATTAACTCGTATTTCCTGATCATGAACAGTTTATGTCACCAAGACTCCAAATCCAGAACATTATAATTGGACTGGGCTCTTCTCAGTTGCCGGAACATAATTATGTTTGGGTTTGAAGACAGCATGACATCTTTTATCTTGTTCGCAATTAAAAGAAAATAAACACAAAACAGAACACATTACAACGCCACTAACTACACCATCACCGTGTTTACTGCATATGTATATTTTGAAGCGGATACTTAATTATTCCAAAAAAAAAGGGTTAAAAAAAAAGAAGAAAAAAGAATCAATGGTGCCTCTCAGTTTCGGTAGCGTACACTGGTCTGTGCAGATCTGGAGAAAGCTGCTACATGTTGCAGTTTCTTTTTTTTTTCTTTTTTTCTCTCTCTCTCTCCTTTTGGTCTTGGGATGTGAAATAGCATGTTGCTGCTGTATACAATGAACAGGTTCACAAAGCTCCATGTGTTGTCAGCACACTCCTGAGTCCCATTGTCAAAACAGCCCTTCAGTATGTGACCCCACTGAAGAGAAGAGACTGATCATGTATTTCTCACATGTGTGGCATCTGGTACGCATCCTCAGCATCTCAACTTGAGGCAAATCATACAACAAGAGCGATCATAAGTTTCACAATCTTGAACCCGTATTTGAAAGAATACACATTTGTGCATTTTGTGCACATGAACATGTAAGCACATGTGTAAATTTACTCAGTAATGGTGATAAATAAATCATTGTTTCAATCATACTAATATCTAGTGCTTGTTATAGCATGTTCTTGGGTTTTTTCTTTCTTTTTGTAGTCTTAAATATAAGGACAGATTTTTTTTTTCCACAGTCAAGGGTTTTGTTTATTGGGGCTATAGGGTTGGTTCCAACCACAGAAAATTGTGCCATGTTATATCTCTGGTAAAATAACGAAAAGCCGAAGAGTGGCTTCATTGGCTGGACATGCCATCAAACGCATGACAAAAGAGTTCCTAATGTTTTACTGCATAATAAGATTGCTTCTGGCAAAAATCAAGCGAGTCAGCCACAACTGTGCATTGATGACCAGAGAAAACCTGACATTGAGAAAATGCATAAGAATATACATGACAAAAAAAACAACAAAAACTGCACATAGGCAAAAACATATGTGAAGAAACTGCGTGCCACACGCAAGCACACACATGCATACATATGGGTAGAAATTTCTGAAAGCAAACACCAAAGAAGTGATTCTGTAACTGCAAGGAAACGCTGTCTCAAATTAAAAGCAAGATTTGGGAAAAACAAACAAAAACCCCACACACAAGAGAATATCCCGATGGCAACATGCAATTAGCTCTAATGTGAAAAATGCTACAACAAAGACTGCCACTGACACAGAAGCCTGGAAAGTCAGGAGAGACATCACACTAAAAACACTGAAAACATGTGGAGATACTTGTCTCTCAAGAAAGATGGTACTTATAACACCAATGGGACTTCACACCTTTTCCTCACCAAAGGAGTTAACAACAATTACTGGAAATCAGTAAAAGGAAACTTTTTTTTTTCCCAAAGAGAATCCATACCCACACTGACACTCTTCACGCCACAGTGTACACAGTTCTCCGAAACAAAGAACCAACAACACTGTTTGATATAAATGATGCCATCTCCAACTTCATCCTAAATTTCTGACTCATTTGCTATCAGTATGAGAAAAAACAAAAAAACAACTCACACTGTTAAATGAAAATGATGCCATTTCCACCTTCATCCTGAATTTCTGACTCATTTCCTCTCAGTATGAGAAACAAAAACAAAAACAAAAAAATCACACTGTTAAATGAAAATGATGCCATCACCAACTGTGTCCCAGTTCCACTAGCTCTCAGCCTGAGCATCGCCAGAAGCTTGCTGAAGAGAAGCCACATGTTCTTGCAGAAGTTTTTCGGCCTTTGCTCGCTGAGACATCTTGTTGACCTTGCCACGGTATCGTCCTCCTGTCACCGCCCCTTTGGCTTCCAGAAGGTCAGCGATCCTGTGGAGGAAATCACAGCGTCAAAACTGAGGCGCATTTCTTACACCCTAGTTTGGCAAGGTTCTCAAGACATACTAGGAAGGTGCGTTTCTTTTCTCCACCTCGCGGCAAGAGTGACTGGGTTCTGGCGAGTCAAGGCTATAAGGTAGCAACTTTGCCGCAAGGTAAGGATAAAATTAATCTACTTCCTGCCTCGCATACATTTCATTGTGCATATACTCCTTGCCCTCGCCTCTCGCTCTCTTGCTCTCTCGCCACTAACACATTAGCATGCTCACGTTTAAGAAACACGTCTCTGTACTGTCACTGAAATTTGTGATGACTTGATGATGATGATAATGCTGGCAGTTTCTTAGCAGATAAAGACTCGTGGGAAGATGTTCATCCATGATGGAATGATTTCTGATGACTGTAGAGACCAGTCCTTGATATGCAGGCATCAACAAGGGTAAGTATGGACGGGCGAAAGAGCCAAGTGGTTAAAGCATTCGACTTTCAATTTGAGGACGCCAAGTTCAAATCTCGGTAACCATGCCAGGTGGGTAAAGGGTGGAGATTTTTCCAGTCTCCCAGGTCAAAACATGTGCAGACCTGCTAGTGCCTGAACCCCCTTTGTGTGTATACACACGCACAAGATCAAATACACACGTTAAAGATATGTAATCCATGTCAGTGTTCAATGGTTTATGGAAACAAGATCATACCCAGCATGCACCCCCCCACCCCCCTAAAATGGAGTATGGCTGCCTACATGGCCGGGTCAATAAACAAAACAGTCATACACATTAAATGCTACAAGTCTGTCTGTGTGTAAGTGTGCGTGCCTGAAATCTGATTGAATGACACAGGCAACATGATAAGCACCTAATGGCAGCTGTCAGTCGGCTCCACCCAGGTAGGCAGCCGGTTGTACAAATGACCCTATTGTTATGAGCATGTATTGTGCCAAATGGCAAAGTACTCTGTACAAATGACCCTATTGTTATGAGCATGTATTGTGCCAAATGGCAAAGTACTC
>JAAQRG010271540.1:0-12662 GCA_011634625.1 Babylonia areolata | reverse complement strand
TGCAGCGTGTAAAGAGGACTTCATTCCAGGAAGACAGAGGTGGTTATGGGTTTGAATGTAACCTGTAAAGAGAACTGCATTCTAAGGAGAGAGGTGTAGTTATGGGTTGAAATGCAACGTGTAAAGAGGACTACATTCCAGGAAGACAGAGGTGGTTATGGGTTTGAATGTAACCTGTAAAGAGAACTGCATTCCAGGGAGGGAGGGATGGTTATGGGTTTGAATGTAACCTGTAAAGAGAGCTGCATTCTAATTCTAGGGAGAGAGGTGTAGTTATGGGTTGAAATGTAACCTGTAAAGAGAACTGCATTCTAGGGAGAGAGAGGTGGTTATGGGTTGAAATGTAACCTGTAAAGAGAACTGCATTCCAGGGAGGGAGGGATTGTTATGGGTTGAAATGTAACCTGTAAAGAGAACTGCATTCCAGGGAGGGAGGGATTGTTATGGGTTGAATGTAACCTGTAAAGAGAACTGCATTCTAGGGAGGGAGGGATTGTTATGGGTTTGAATGTAACCTGTAAAGAGAGCTGTATTCTAGGGAGAGAGGTGTAGTTATGGGTTGGAATGTAACCTGTAAAGAGAACTGCATTCTAGGGAGAGAGGTGTAGTTATGGGTTGGAATGTAACCTGTAAAGAGAACTGCATTCTAAGGAGAGAGGTGTGGTTATGGGTTGGAATGTAACCTGTAAAGAGAACTGCATTCTAGGGAGAGAGGGGTAGAAATGTAACCTGTAAAGAGAACTGCATTCTAGGGAGAGAGGGGTGGTTATGGGTTGGAATGTAACCTGTAAAGAGAACTGCATTCTAGGGAGAGAGGTGCAGTTATAGGCTGAAATGTAACCTGTAAAGAGAACTGCATTCTAGGGAGGGAGGTGTAGTTATGGGTTGAAATGTAACCTGTAAAGAGAACTGCATTCCAGGGAGGGAGGGGTTGTTATGGGTTTGAATGTAACCTGTAAAGAGAACTGCATTCTAGGGAGGGAGGTGTAGTTATGGGTTGAAATGTAACCTGTAAAGAGAACTGCATTCTAGGGATAGAGGGGTGGTTATGGGTTGGAATGTAACCTGTAAAGAGAACTGCATTCTAGGGAGGGAGGTGTAGTTATGGGTTGAAATGTAACCTGTAAAGAGAACTGCATTCTAGGGAGAGAGGTGTGGTTATGGGTTGAAATGTAACCTGTAAAGAGAACTGCATTCTAGGGAGAGAGGGGTGGTTATGGGTTGGAATGTAACCTGTAAAGAGAACTGCATTCTAGGGAGAGAGGTGCAGTTATAGGTTGAAATGTAACCTGTAAAGAGAACTGCATTCTAGGGAGGGAGGTGTAGTTATGGGTTGAAATGTAACCTGTAAAGAGAACTGCATTCCAGGGAGGGAGGGGTTGTTATGGGTTTGAATGTAACCTGTAAAGAGAACTGCATTCTAGGGAGGGAGGTGTAGTTATGGGTTGAAATGTAACCTGTAAAGAGAACTGCATTCTAGGGATAGAGGGGTGGTTATGGGTTGGAATGTAACCTGTAAAGAGAACTGCATTCTAGGGAGGGAGGTGTAGTTATGGGTTGAAATGTAACCTGTAAAGAGAACTGCATTCTAGGGAGAGAGGTGTGGTTATGGGTTGAAATGTAACCTGTAAAGAGAACTGCATTCTAGGGAGAGAGGGGTGGTTATGGGTTGGAATGTAACCTGTAAAGAGAACTGCATTCTAGGGAGAGAGGTGTAGTTATGGGTTGGAATGTAACCCGTAAAGAGAACTGCGTTCTAGGGAGAGAGACGGTGGATGAAATATAACCCGTAAACAGGACTTTATTCTAGGGAGAGAGGCGGTGGATGAAATATAACCCGTAAACAGGACTTTATTCTTGGGAGAGAGGCGGTGGATGAAACATAACCCGTAAACAGGACTTTATTCTAGGTAACCCGTAAACAGGACTTTATTCTAGGGAGAGAGACGGTGGATGAAATATAACCCGTAAACAGGACTTTATTCTAGGGAGAGAGGCGGTGGATGAAATATAACCCGTAAACAGGACTTTATTCTTGGGAGAGAGGCGGTGGATGAAACATAACCCGTAAACAGGACTTTATTCTAGGTAACCCGTAAACAGGACTTTATTCTAGGGAGAGAGACGGTGGATGAAATATAACCCGTAAACAGGACTTTATTCTAGGGAGAGAGGCGGTGGATGAAATATAACCCGTAAACAGGACTTTATTCTAGGGAGAGAGGCGGTGGATGAAATATAACCCGTAAACAGGACTTTATTCTAGAGAGAGAGGCGGTGGATGAAATATAACCCGTAAACAGGACTGCATTCTAGGGAGAGAGGCGGTGGATGAAATACAACCCGTAAACAGGACTGCATTCTAGGGAGAGAGGGGCTGGGGGAAGAAATTAACCTGAAAAGAGGGCTTCATTCTTGGGACAGAGTCGGTGGATGAAATGTAATCTGTAAATGGGACTGCATTCTGGGGGAGAGGGTGGAGAGTACAGAGGTGGAATTCTGTCAGGAGAAGAGAAGACGAGGGGAGAGGGGGAGGGCTGGGGGTGGATTTGCACACGATGCTGTGCGGCGCAGTGCCCCTCTTAAGGCCAAGTGATTCATCAACAGCCTCTCATGGCACAAGCACAACGCATTGTTAAATCACTGATTTATGGCAGGACCAGGATTCTCTCTCTTCTCTCTCTCTCTCTGTGTGTGTGTGTGTGTGTGTGTGTGTGTGTGTGTGTGTGTGTGTTTGTGTGTGTGTGTGTGTCGTATGGCCCCTTCCAGGTCTGGATGAAAACAAACATTGTCTTGCTTACTGTTACTTTCAGAAAATAAGATTTATTCGTTTCTCTCTCACACACACACACACACACACACACACACACACACACACACACACACACACACACTCCCCAACTCCCCATTGAAATGAACCTTTTGTGTTTCTTCAGTAAAACATCAACATCATCAACAACTCTCTCTCTCTCTCTCTCTCTCTCTGTCTCTCTCTCTCTCTCTCTGTCTGTCTGTCTGTCTGTCTGTCTGTCTCTGGCTCTGCCCCGGGGCGATGCGGGGAGAGCAGCCGTAGTTTTCACACAGACATTTAATGTTGTGACACGAACATGACAACGATGACGATTATACGATGACCATCATGACTGACGACTGCTAACTGCTTCCTGATCGCTATCTGACGAAGATGAGGATGAGGAGCAAGGATTACAACGACTACTACTACTACTACGACGAAGACTGACGATGACGATGATGATGATGATGAGTATGATGATAATCATGTGGGCAGACACAATGACCTGCCCTGGCAGTACAGAAGTCACGTGAACAACTCGGTGTACCATTCTGGGGTCAACCTGACCGCAGGCTGGAGCGCTGTACACACCGACATCCCCAGACTGCGCACAGGCAAAGTGGGCGCCCAGGTAACTCAACACACGTGTTTTCCTGAAACGCGAACGCGCTTGCGTGCTAGTGTGGTTCGTCCGTCGGGATCGACGAGGACCATCTAGTCATCCTTGGGGTGGGTGGGTGGGTTGGGCTCTGTGGGTGCGCAGATGACTGGTCAGGCCAGTCCGCGCCCGGAAGGTTCTGACACAGTGTGGACAGGGGATGGTGGCGGCTGTCGGGGACTTGCTGGCACTGCTTTTCCTGGCCTGTCGGCGTTGCTCTGCTACAGCGATTCTGTTGGCCTCACAGGATTTGGCGCCTTTGTGGACAGCTGAACGCCACTTTGTTCTGTCCATTGCATTCAGCTCCCATGTGTCGTGGCTGATGCTGAAGGCCTTCAGAGAAGCTTTCAGAGTGTCTTTGAAGCGCTTCTTTTGGCCTCCATGGGGCTTGGGAGTGTTTTCCTGAAACGCGAACGCGCTTGCGTGCTAGTAGTGGCGAGAGAGCGAGACTAGGGCGAGGAGTAGGCCACTGACGTGCGCAGCGAAACGAATGCGAGGTGGGAAGTAGACTAATTTTTACGCTGATGTATGATAGCCAGTCGATCGTGTTCGACTATGACCATCAGAACAGCAGAGGATGTGACTGCTGTCCCGGCTGTCTGGGCTAGAATTTGATTGTAGTGGAGAGTGTTTTGCCGAAGGTTACTCTCTTGGCCAAGAGGGTATTTAAGGACAGTCGGCGCTGGGATGGTTTCCAAAACGCCAACTAGCCCCCCCACAAGGCTGCAGCCGCACTAAGAGCCAGCGCAGTTTGGCCTCATAGTTTGAGTCATTGTCCTTCATTTTATGCTTACCTCGCGGAAAAGTTGCTGCCTAACCTTGACTCGCGAGAACCTAGCCACTCTTGCCGCGATGTGGAAAAAAGGGAAACGCACCTTCCTGGCCTGTCTCGCGAGAACCTCGCCTACCTAGCGTGTAAGAATCGCGTCACAGGTCTTACCTGATATTAAACGCGGGATGCCGAACCTGAACTCTAGTGCCGCGTTGATGAATGTTTGTATCGACGTGTGTTTTGTTTGCCCATTTTTCACGTCCGTCTTAGTTTTTGACTCACTTGTGTAAACAAAGTGAGTCTATGTTTTAACCCGGTGTTCGGTTGTCTGTGTGTGTGTCTGTGTGTGCCTGTGTGTCTGTGGTAAACTTTTAACATTGACATTTTCTCTGCAAATACTTTGTCAGTTGACACCAAATTAGGCATAAAAATAGGAAAAATTCAGTTCTTTCCAGTCATCTTGCTTAAAACAATATTGCACCTCTGGGATGGGCACAAAAAATAAAAAATGAAGCCTAATTATATGCAAACTGCATTTACTGTTATATTTATATTTTTTGTATTCTCCAAACTTGGCACTTTGATCTGATATTCTGACCCAACAACAAGAGCAGTCATTATTATCATTTTTTGTTCAAACAGGAACTTCTTTTGCTAAGCATGGAAGTTTTATTTATTTTGCGAACGTTTTGGTGCAGATAGTAAAAAAAGGGAAATTACTCTGTAATTAATACTAGGGGACTTAATTTATCACAAGTGAATCTTGAAGGCCATGCCTCTCTTGTTCCTTGATGGTGTAAGACAATTCTGATTGATGAGCGGTGTCAGTGATGCGAGTGACAATGGGTTGCAGGTGCACAAGACAATTCTGATTGATAAGCGGTGTCAGTGATGTGAGTGACAATGGGTTGCAGGTGCACACGGGTTTGCAGAACCTTACAGGATATGTCAGCACCAGGGTCCGCAGTTTTCGGTGAGTGACTGAGTGGTATTGGAACCCTCTGTGAGCTGAACGACAGAGTGGTGAGCTGGCCCATGTTATCGTATTGGAACTTTGTGTACGTGTAACGACAGAGAAAAGTGAATTGGTTTTATATTTACTGGCATTCGGACGTGGTGTATGTGGAGCGACAGAGATAGGCGAACTGGTCCATTTACTGGTATTGGAACCCTCTGTATGCTGAACGACAGAGATAGTTGAACTGGTCCATTTACTGGTGTATGGTGAACGATACAGAAGAAAGAACTGGTCCATCCATTGGTATTACAACCTGGTGTTTTGTGTAGCGACAGATATGGTGAACTGGTCCATTCACTTGTATTGGAACAATGTGTTCTTGTGTAACGACAGAAGTAGACGAACTGGTCCATTTACTGGTGCTGGAACCTGTGTATGTGTAACGATAGAAAAAGGTGAGCTGGTTTTATCTATAGGTATTGGGACGTGGTGTACGTGGAACGACAGAGATAGATGAACTGGTCTATTTACTGGAATTGCAGTCTGGTATATATGTAACGATATATATGGGGAAGTGGTCCATTTACTGGAATTGCAGTCTGGTATATATGTTACGACAGATATGGTGAACTGGCCCATTTACTAGTATTGTAACCTGGTGTATGTGTAATGACAGATATGGGGAACTTGCCCATTTACTAGTATTGCAACCTGGTGTATGTGTAATGACAGATATGGTGAACTGGCCCATTTACTAGTATTGCAACCTGGTGTATGTGTAACGACAGATATGGTAAACTGGCCCATTTACTGGTATTGCAACCTGGTGTATGTGTAACGACAGATATGGGGAACTGGCCCATTTACTGGTATTGCAACCTGGTGCATGTGTAACGACAGATATGGTGAACTGGTCCATTTACTAGTATTGCAACCTGGTGTATGTGTAACGACAGATATGGTGAACTGACCCATTTACTAGTATTGCAACCTGGTGTATGTGTAACGACAGATATGGGGAATTGGTCCATTTACTAGTATTGCAACCTGGTGTGTGTGTAACGACAGATATGGGGAACTTGGCCATTTACTAGTATTGCAACCTGGTGTATGTGTAACGACAGATATGGTGAACTGACCCATTTACTAGTATTGCAACCTGGTGTATGTGTAACGACAGATATGGTGAACTGGCCCATTTAGTATTGCAACCTGGTGTATGTGTAACGACAGATATGGTGAACTGGCCCATTACTAGTGTGCAACCTGTGGTGTATGTGTAACGACAGATATGCATGCAGGAGAAGTAGTCCGTTAGCTGGTATTGGAAGCAGGTGGATATGTAACGACAATGAAAGATGAACTGGTTTTTGACTCACTTGTGTAAACAAAGTGAGTCTATGTTTTAACCCGGTGTTCGGTTGTCTGTGTGTGTGTCTGTGTGTGCCTGTGTGTCTGTGTGTGTGTGTGTGTGTGTGTGTGTGTGTGTGTGTGTCCGTGTGTCTGTGTGTCCGTGGTAAGCTTTAACATTGACATTTTCTCTGCAAATACTTTGTCAGTTGACACCAAATTTGGCATAAAAATAGGAAAAATTCAGTTCTTTCCAGTCATCTTGTTTAAAACAATATTGCACCTCTGGGATGGGCACAAAAAAATAAAAAAAGCCTAATTATATGCAAACTGCATTTACTGTTATATTTATATTTTTTGTATTCTCTAAACTTGGCACTTTGACCTTTTATTCTGACACAACAACAAGAGGAGTCATTATTATCATTTTTTTGTTCAAACAGGAACTTCTTTTGCTAAGCCTGGAATTTTTATTTATTTTGCAAACGTTTTGGTGCAGATAGTAAAAAAAGGAAATTACTCTGTAATTAATGCTAGGGGACTTAATTTATCACAAGTGAGTCTTGAAGGCCTTGCCTCTCTTGTTTTCTCTTCTTTGATCATGATGAATTGTGACGGAAGTGCTGCTATGAGGAGTTCATTTAGGTTTGGGACGACTTGACAAAGATGTGCTCTCTTATTTCCCGGCGACAACCCTGCTGAGAGAAATAAGCATCGACAGTGTCGGCCAGGGAATTAATTTGATCAAAACTCTCAAAGGCGCATCCACAAAGTGGATAAACCTTGACTGTGTGGTCGCAGTCTTCCCATTTGAGACTATCGCACACTCAGCTCCGAGAAGGAGCCGCTTTCTTGTCTATTTAATTTGTGTGTGTGTGTGTGTGTGTGTGTGTGTGTGTGTGTGTGTGCAGGGGGAGGGGGTGTTGTTTGGTTCTGCTGTCCGGGCGTGAACACACACACACACACACACACGCACACCTCTCCCTCCCCGCCACACACACGCGCGCGCGCGCGCGCGCACGCATGCACGCACACACACACACACACACACATCATCTTATTCGTATCATATTCATTTATTTCATTTTCGTTTTGTTTTGTTCTCTTGTTTTTACTTAGTGTGTGTGTGTGTGTGTGTGTGTGTGTGTGTGTGTGTGTGTGTGTGTGTGTGTGTGTGCACGACCTGCAGCCCGGGAAGTGTGATAGCGGACATGGTGGTGATCACGAACAAATACCTGAGCGGCCAGGACGCCTTGCAGTCGGCCCTGGACGGTCTGGTCAGCTCTGGCAACCTGTCCGGCGTCCTCGTCAACGCTTCCTACAGCCCTCTCTACACTGGTGGTACGTCTGTCTGTCCGTCCGTCTGTACAGCTATACTGTCTGTCTTCCTCCGTCAACGCTTCCTACACCCATCCCTGCACTGGCGGAACCTCTGTCTGTCTCTCTGATTACGTGCTTTTCGGTTTGCCTGTTTCTGTGGTATGCGTGCGTGCGTGTGTGTGTGTATGTGTGTGTGTGTGCGGGTGTGTTTGTGAGCAAAACGAGTATGTATGTCTGTATGTATGTATGTATGCATGTTTGCATGTATATGTGCCTGCCTGCCTGTCTGTCTGTTCATCTGCCTGCCTGCCTGTCTGTCTGTCTGACTGCATGTGTGTCTATCTATCGTCCTGTTCCTCTGTGTGAACTGAATGTGGGTCGGCCTGTCTGCCCGTCCATTGCCTTCCCGTCTGTCTATCTGTCTGTCCGTTTATCTGCCTGTCTGCGTGTCTTTCTCTCGTAAGGTAAATCAAGAACAAGTCACGAGCTGAATTAAGGACAGACACGCGACCTGAATTAAGGACAGAGACACTGCCTGAATTAAGGACAAACACGCGACCTGAATTAAGGACAGACACACGACCTGAATTAAGGACAGAGACACGACCTGAATTAAGGACAGACACACGACCTGAATTAAGGACAGACACACGACCTGAATTTAGGACAGGCACACGACCTGAATTAAGGACAGACACACGATATGAATTAAGGACAGAGACACGACCTGAATTAAGGACAGACACACGACCTGAATTAAGGACAGACACACGACCTGAATTAAGGACAGGCACACGATATGAATTAAGGACAGACACACGACCTGAATTAAGGACAGACACACGATATGAATTAAGGACAGACACACGACCTGAATTAAGGACAGACACACGATATGAATTAAGGACAGACACACGATATGAATTAAGGACAGAGACACGACCTGAATTAAGGACAGACACACGATATGAATTAAGGACAGACACACGACCTGGATTAAGGACAGGCACACGATATGAATTAAGGACAGAGACACTACCTGAATTAAGGACAGGCACACTACCTGAATTAAGGACAGAGACACTACCTGAATTAAGGACAGGCACACTACCTGAATTAAGGACAGAGACACTACCTGAATTAAGGACAGGCACACTACCTGAATTAAGGACAGAGACACTACCTGAATTAAGGACAGGCACACTACCTGAATTAAGGACAGAGACACTACCTGAATTAAGGACAGGCACACTACCTGAATTAAGGACAGAGACACTACCTGAATTAAGGACAGGCACACTACCTGAATTAAGGACAGAGACACTACCTGAATTAAGGACAGGCACACTACCTGAATTAAGGACAGAGACACTACCTGAATTAAGGACAGGCACACTACCTGAATTAAGGACAGAGACACTACCTGAATTAAGGACAGGCACACTACCTGAATTAAGGACAGACACACGACATGAGCTGAGGACAGCAGAAGCTGAATCCAAGCGGCATGTGTGTGCAGAGCATTACATTGTAGACCCCTCCCTAACCTACACCTACACGGAAAAGATCGTCGACTCCTCAGGCCTCCATCTGCTGTTGCCCGGAGGTGACGTCACCGCCACCTGCCGCGCGCGCACACCGGGTTTCTGGCATCCGGTCATCCAGTGGCAGTTCGGAGGACATTACGTCAGCCGAACGGGGAGCTCCCGGCGGTTCAATGTGTCTGAGATGGTCAGGTCAGACGCGGACCACTTCCAGGTCAGCAGATCTCTGGCTGTGGAGAGACTGCTAGTGTCGGACAGTGGTCAGTCACTGTGTCTGTCTGTCTGTCAGTCTGTCTGTCTGTGTGTCTGTCTGTCAATCTGTCTTTCTACCCAAATACGTCCACCAGCCTGACGAAGATCTGTAAAGACCTGCAACACCCTGTAGAAGATCTGTAAAGACCTGCAACACCCTGTGGAAGATCTATAAAGACACAAGACACCCCGTAGAAGACCTGTAAAGACCTGTAACACCCTGTAGAAGACCTGTAAAGACAAACAACACCCTGTAGAAGATCTGTAAAGACCTGTAACACCCAGTGGAAGACCTGTAAAGACACACAACACCCTGTAGAAGATCTGTAAAGACACACAACACCCTGTGGAAGATATGTAAAGACCTGCAACACCCTGTGGAAGATCTGTAAAGACCTACAACACCCTGTAGAAGATCTGTAAAGACCTGTAACACCCAGTGGAAGACCTGTAAAGACACACAACACCCTGTAGAAGATCTGTAAAGACCTACAACACCCTGTGGAAGATCTGTAAAGACACACAACACCCTGTAGAAGATCTGTAAAGACCTACAACACCCTGTGGAAGATCTGTAAAGACACACAACACCCTGTGGAAGATCTGTAAAGACCTACAACACCCTGTGGAAGATCTGTAAAGACGTAGAGCACCCTGTGAAAGATTTGTAAAGACGTGCAATACCATGGAAGATATGTAAAGACGTAGAACATCCTGTGGAAGATCTGTAAAGACGCACACCATCTTCCGGAAAATCTATAAAGACCTACAACACCATGTGGAAGATCTGTGAAGATGTACAACGCCATGTGCAAGATCTACAATGATTTGAATAAACTGATTTGTCGTCTGCAAATTAGCCAGCATCAGTTGTTAGATATAAAGAGAAGAACAATGAACCAAAAATAGACCCTTAGGGTACTCCACAGCTTATTGTCTTTGAATCTGATTTCGAAACATTAATACCAGGTAGCTGTTTTTCTGTTTGATAGAAACAATGAGTTCAATACTATCTTCAGATAATTCATATATAACTAATATCTTAAGCAGGAGAGAGTCATTAATAACATCAAATGATTTTGAAAAACCCACAAAACTACTCTTGTAATCTATTATTATTATTATTATTATTATTGTTGTTGTTATTATTATTATTATTATTATTATTATTATTATTATTATTATTGTTGTTGTTGTTGTTTAAATCGATCATTTGCGTCAGTGCTGTGTATCAGGGATGGGAATAAGTGTATCGTTGGTTTTTTTTCTTCTAATCAGTTTGATAGAATATATAGATATGGAGATGTACTACACTATGGAAGACCTGGCAAGATGTACAACAGTGTGTAAAGGATCTGAAAAGCTTATAAAATCGTGTTGAAGATATGGAAATATATATATAACACTAGCAACTGTATAGAAGATGTGGAAAGATGTACAACACATTGTGGAAGATCTGAAAAGATGAAAAAAACTGTGTGGAAGATATGAAAAGATGTACAACATTGTATGGAAGATATGGAAAGATGTACAGTACTGTGAAGTTTATCTGGAAAGATGTACAAACCCAAAATAGGATCTGAAAAAATGTGCAACAGAGAGTGGCTGTGTCTTTAATGCTGACCAGTGGCTGTGTCTTTCAGTGTGTCTTTCAGTGCTGACCACGTGTCTTTCAGTGTGTCTTTCAGTGCTGACCACGTGTCTTTCAGTGCTGACCATGTGTCTTTCAGTGTGTCTTTCAGTACTGACCACGTGTCTTTCAGTGTGTCATTCAGTGCCGACCATGTGTCTTTCAGTGTGTCTTTCAGTGCTGACCAGTGTCTTTCAGTGCTGACCAGTGGCTGTCTTTCAGTGCTGACCAGTGGCTGCGTCTTTCAGTGTTGATCATGTGTCTTTCAGTGCTGACCAGTGGCTGCGTCTTTCAGTGTTGACCATGTGTCTTTCAGTGCTGACCAGTGGCTGCGTCTTTCAGTGTTGAGCATGTGTCTTTCAGTGCTGACCAGTGGCTGTGTCTTTCAGTGCTGACCATGTGTCTTTCAGTGCTGACCAGTGGCTGTCTTTCAGTGCTGACCAGTGTCTTTCAGTATTGACCAGTGGCTGTGTCTTTCAGTGCTGACCAGTGGCTGTGTCTTTCAGTGCTGACCAGTGTCTTTCAGTGCTGACCAGTGGCTGTCTTTCAGTGCTGACCAGTGGCTGTGTCTTTCAGTGCTGACCAGTGTCTTTCAGTGCTGACCAGTGGCTGTGTCTTTCAGTGCTGACCAGTGTCTTTCAGTGCTGACCAGTGGCTGTGTCTTTCAGTGCTGACCAGTGTCTTTCAGTGCTGACCAGTGGCTGTGTCTTTCAGTGCTGACCAGTGTCTTTCAGTGCTGACCAGTGTCTTTCAGTGCTGACCAGTGTCTTTCAGTGCTGACCAGTGTGTCTTTCAGTGCTGACCAGTGTCTTTCAGTGCTGACCAGTGTCTTTCAGTGCTGACCAGTGTCTTTCAGTGCTGACCAGTGGCTGTGTCTTTCAGTGCTGACCAGTGTCTTTCAGTGCTGACCAGTGGCTGTGTCTTTCAGTGCTGACCAGTGGCTGTCTTTCAGTGCTGACCAGTGGCTGTGTCTTTCAGTGCTGACCAGTGGCTGTGTCTTTCAGGAACCCTGCAGTGCCGGGTGATGGCGGACCAGTTGGAGGCCAGCTCTCAGGTCACACTGCACGTGGTGACCCGCCTCTCGGCGACCTTGACCCCGCCCACTACTTTCCTCACCCCCGGCAGTAACATCACCTTGAAGTGCGCGCGCATCGCCGGATATGACGCCGCCTGGAGCGCTGTGTTTTATCGCGTGGAGAACGGGAGACCAGTGGAGGGTGAGTAAGGAGTGCGTTCACGCCTTGAACCATGGCATTCTCTCCCTCCCTTCCTCCTCCTTCTTCCTTCTCCTCCTCCCCCTCCTGCTCCTCCTCTTTCTTCTTCTCTTTTTACGTCTTCACCCGCCATGCATCCCCACACCACCAAACTGCCCACTCTGGTTCAT
>JAAQRG010271535.1:0-10419 GCA_011634625.1 Babylonia areolata | reverse complement strand
GTTTCCTACTGACATGACCAGAGACTTTTCATTCACACAGCAAACTCCCAGCCAGTACTGAATGGTGAAAATGAGAAAGGGAATGGCCTCCCACAAAGGGTAAAGTACCACGTAAACACCCGTACCCAATTTTAGGGTGAAAGCTGTGCAGGGAAGGGGAAGGCGTTTATAAGATAGTTTACAGTAATTCAATATAATACAGCATGCACCACCCTGCCATTCACCCAGTGACACAACGTACCCCAGCTTTATCACACCCCACCCGCCTTCTGTTCAACTCTCCTCGCCGTCTGTCGAGTGTAAACAGAGTGAAGGCCCGCAAAGTGAAGGTCGACTTGAATGCGTGTTTGTTTGTGTGTGTCTGGCTACAAGTTGATTGTTGTGCATTTGAAACATATCTCAGTATGTCTCTCTGTCTGTCACTGTCCCTGTCAGTGTGTTTGGTTATAATTATGCATATGTCTCTCCGTCTGTCTGTCTGTTTGCCTGCCTTTCTGTCTGCTTTACCATCTCTCTGCCTCTCTCTCTCTCTCTCCTGTCCGTATCTTCCTGTCCTTCCTCTAATAATCTGTCTCTGTCTCTCTATTTCTCTTTGTCTCTCAGTATCTCTTTTTTATCGCTTTCACTGTCTTTGGCTTGATCTCTCTGTCCTTATCTCTCTTTAACCATCTTTATCAGTGTGATCTCTCTCTCTCTCTCTCTCTCTCTCTCTCTCTCTCTCTGTATCTCTCTCTGTATCTCTCTCTTGTTGGGTGGTTTAACTAACACGAATTTTGAATGTATAACCCAGGATGCAATGCACCACCCCGAACAGTTTACATTCACAAGCTTTAAATTTGAAGTGCTAATATATTTTTCAGTTCCTTCATGGATTACAGAGCCAACCATTGTTCCATGTGACTCATGAACGAGACTTGGGACACGGAGATACAATCTTTAGAATCATGTGTGTGTGTGTGGGGGGGGGGGGAGTTTTCAAAATGAGCAGTTTTCTTCACAAGGGAAATACATTTTGTCTTGTTTGTTTGAAAGAATGCCGATAATCTTTTTTTTTTTTTTTTTTTTTTTTCATTCTTCTTCTTCTTTTCTTTTTTTTCTTCTTTTTTATTTGCTTATTTATTCATTTGTTATTATTATTTGCTCCATCAAGTCCCCAAAGTCTCTTCAAAGACATTTGGTCAAAGGGATTTTCTGTATCAAGCACCTTCTGTCTGGAATTCTCTTCCCCTGGAATTCAGGCACTCATCAACTCTGCCCTGTTTCAAAGGAAATCTTAAAACCCACCTGTTCAAAATGGTTTTTAACTCAGACACTCATCAATTCTGTCCTGTTTCAAAGGAAATCTGAAAACCCACCTGTTCAAAATGGTTTTTAACTCAGACACTCATCAATTCTGTCCTGTTTCAAAGGAAATCTGAAAACCCACCTGTTCAAAATGGCTTTAACTCAGACACTCATCAATTCTGTCCTGTTTCAAAGGAAATCTGAAAACCCACCTGTTCAAAATGGCTTTAACTCAGACACTCATCAACTCTGTCCTGTTTCAAAGGAAATCTGAAAACCCACCTGTTCAAAATGGTTTTTAACTCAGACACTCATCAACTCTGTCCTGTTTCAAAGGAAATCTGAAAACCCACCTGTTCAAAATGGCTTTAACTCAATCATCAAGTCTGTCCTGTTTCAAAGGAAATCTGAAAACCCACCTGTTCAAAATGGCTTTAACTCAGACACTCATCAACTCTGTCCTGTTTCAAAGGAAAACTTAAAACCCACCTGTTCAAAATGGCTTTAACTCAGACACTCATCAACTCTGTCCTGTTTCAAAGGAAATCTGAAAACCCACCTGTTCAAAATGGCTTTAACTCAGACACTCATCAACTGTTTCAAAGGAAATCTTAAAACCCACCTGTTAAAAATGGCCTTTTGACGTGACGAAGCATAGTCCCTTGTATGTCTCCTCCCACCCTCTGCACTTCCCGGGAGGTTGAGTTTGGAGACGATAAGGCAGTGGTCTGTCCAGCACTCAGAGCCGCACATGGGCCTCATGACGTCCTGCCTGTCCCTCTTCCTGACAATGACAAAGTCGATGAGATGCCAATGCCCAGAGCGAGGATGCATCCATGACGTCCTGTTACGGGTAGGGAGGCAGAAGACGGTGTTTGTGATAAGAAGGTCGTGCTCGGCACGTCTAGAGAAGTAGTTGACCATTCCTGTTACAGTTACCAACCCCATGCTTCCCAATCACGCCTTCCCAGGAGAAGCTGTCACAGCCAACTCTCGCGTTAAAGTCACCAAGAATGATGAGCTTGTCTGTGTTGGGAACAGTTGTGATGACAGCGTTCAGGTCCTTGTAGAACTTGTCCTTGATCTCATCCGGGTTGGTCATGGTGGGCGCGTAGGCGCTGACAGTGGTGGTAAACTTCTTCCCGTTGCATAAAGGGAGTTTCATCGTCATCAGGCGATCGTTCACTCCTTTCGGGGGGCCAGCCAGCTTGCCAACAAGGGTTGTCTTCACTGCAAAGCCAACTCCAGCCTCACGTCTCTCTTCAGGTCCGCGTCCACTCCAAAAGAAGGTGTAGCCTGCGCCTCGCTCAAAGAGTCCGCTTTCTTCTGCCAGTCTGGTCTCACTTAAGGCAGCAATGTTGATGTTGTACCTGGCTAGTTCACTCGCAATGAGTGCTGTGCGTCTCTGTGGTCTGTCCGAGTCGCCTCTGTCCAGAAGCGTATGCACGTTCCATGTGGCAATGGTCAATGGGGTGCTCCTTGTTTTCTTCTTTCTTTCCTTTGTGTGTCGACCACTTGAGTAGGGTCCCCGTCAGCCGCGGTATGCTGACTAGGGTGGTGTGGAGCAGGCAATGTTTAGGGCACCTTTTCTAGCCCCTTCCTCATGCCATGGAGGTGAGCAGTGCTGTCCTGAAGAGGGCTGCT
Organism: Babylonia areolata; assembly: GCA_011634625.1. Classification (NCBI taxonomy): domain Eukaryota; kingdom Metazoa; phylum Mollusca; class Gastropoda; order Neogastropoda; family Buccinidae; genus Babylonia; species Babylonia areolata. The sequence goes on along the minus strand of JAAQRG010271535.1, from coordinate 7,491 downwards.
CAGTCGCTGAGGGGAATGCCGATCTCCACCGCTGCTCCAGTCGGTGAAAAATGACCCTATGGTCTGAGCCAACTGTGTGCAGGTCCGCAGCTATGACTGCCAGTGTACCCACACCTGTCGCTTTGTCGCTCGCCTGTCGCCACAGGGCTTGGGGAAAATGATGGTATGGGATGAAGGATGACTGATGACTTGCGCGATGACTTTGTTTATAGTGAGGAGGAGTTGCGCACCGTCAACCTCACTCTCTTGTCCGAGACCGTCTGTATCCAGTGGCAAGACGAGGTCAAGATGACTGGAGATGGAAACGGATGCAGTGGATGACCAGGATGTCCTATGTGCCTCATCCTGCCCTCAGCACTCCACAGTGCTCTGCTGCAATCACCTTCCTCTCCATTGAACCATGAAGGTTTCTTCCGCAGAGTCCGCCGGATCCAGTCTTCACATGCTTGGGTAGACAAGCCCTAACTCACTGAGGGTTTGAGAACTGTTGGCTACCTCCACCTAGTTTAGCCAGCCTGTCAAAGCCGTTGCCCGGGGGTTGGGCGCTGCTGGATGCTAGCAGCTTCTAGGACCCATAGGTGAGAGCTGGGTGCCGGTGGGGACCAATAGAGGACGAACCACTCCCAGAAGAGCGTGACAAGGCCCCCCTCTAGAGGTACTACCCTCCCGTGCACCCCCTAACCCCCCACCCCACCCCCCAGCCCCCCAGGTGCATGTAGTGCATTCCTGGAATGATATGCAATACCATAATAAGACACATGCTCTCTCTCTCTCTCTCTCTCTCTCTCTCTGTGATAAACCCACACAACGCACTGTATCCCAAAAACTTTTTTTCCACACTCCAATCTATGCAAATTCAGTGGAACAATAACAAAAAAAAAAAAAACCACCAAATAAGTAGATAAAATAAAACCACCAGATGAAAAAAGACAACAACCCGGTCACAATACACGTGCAACTGGAAGAAACACGACCCTCTCAGCATCAACACCACCACAAAAACTCACAGAGACTACAAATGTCCATCATTCCATGCTTTATTCATACACGCTCAAACATGGCGCCTCGGTCTCCTTCAACCAATCAGATCATCGGAGCCGCTGCTTTGCCCGCTGGGAGAATAGAAACAGAAGTGCAGGCGGTGGTTGTCCCCGTCACCATCATCGAAAGGATGTGACCCTCCGATCCGCTCAGCGTCCTTGTAGCCGAAGAAGAACCAGTTAAAGGCCTCGTCCCATTGGACCACTTCCTCGTGCATGGTCATGTTATGCACGTGCTGGCAGCCACGCACGTGCCGGAAGAGGTAGAAGGGTCTGTCGATGGGGAGGTACAGGGGGTGTGTGGGAAGGCCGTCGTTTCTGGGACAGAGAAAGAAGAGAAAATGTGGTTTGATCACGACTGGGTATGAGAGAATGTCACACAGTGATGCACGATTGTGAAACAGCTATGATAATCGTGTCGTGTCATAATTATCATAGCCTGACATTCAGCGCCATATTAGATCACTACATACCATACCATACCACACTGTACCGCACCGCACTATACCGTACCATACCACACTGTGCCACACCACACTATACCGTGTTATATCACACTGTACCGCACCACACTATACTGTACCATACCACACTATACCGTACCATGCCACAATGTACCGCACCACACTATACCGTACCATATCACACTGTACCACACCACACTATACCGTACCATACCACACTATGCTGCACTACATTATACCGTACTATACCACACTGTACCGCAACTCACTATACCGTACCATACCACACTGTACCGCACCACACTATACCGTACCATACCACACTGTACCGCACCACACTATACCGTACCATACCACACTGTACCGCACCACACTATACCGTACCATACCACACTGTACCGCACCACACTATACCGTACCATATCACACTGTACCGCACCACACCATACCGTACCATACCACACTGTACCGCACCACACTATACCGTACCATATCACACTGTACCACACCACACTATACCGTACCATACCACACTATGCTGCACTATATTATACCGTACCATACCACACTGTACCGCACCACACTATACTGTACCACACTACGCTCTACCGCACCACATTATACTTTACCACACCACACTCTACCGCACCACACTATACCATACCACACTGTGCCGCACCACACTATACCGTACCATACCACACTGTACCGCACCACACTATACTGTACCACACTACACTGTACCGCACTACACTATACTGTACCACACCACACTCTACCGCACCACACTATACCATACCACACTGTGCCGCACCACACTATACCATACCATACTGTGCCGCACCACACTATACCATACCAAACTGTACCGCACCACACTATACCATACTGTGCTGGGGCAAACTTTGAAGCTTTTCCACATGATGTGACAACATGCAGATGAGACGGTGTCTGGCGTGGTAAAAACTTTCATACGTGTAAAGCGTCTCTCGTACATGCAAGTGAGCGTAGGAGTGGCCACGAATTAAGTCGCACAAAAAAAAGAAAAAAAGAAAAAAGGTTCTTTACCTGCAGCAGAATTCAATCATGTTTCGGGGATCTTTAAGGCTTTTTACCTGCAGCAGATTTCAACTTGATATTGGAGGACCTTTAAGGATTTTACCTGCAGCAGAATTCAATCATGTTTTGGGGACCTTTAATGGTTTTACCTGCAACAGAATTCAACCGGGTTTTGGGGGCCTTAAAGCTTTTTGCTGCGGTTAAATCAAACTGTGTTTGGGGGACCTTTAAGAGTTTTACCTGCAGCAGATTTCAATCGTGTTTTGGGGACTTTTAAGGCTTTTTACCTGCAGCAGAATTCAATCATGTTTGGGGGACCTTTAAGGATTTTACCTGTAGCAGAATTCAATCGTGTTTTGGGGACTTTTAAGCTTTTTACCTGGAGCAGAATTCAATCATGTTTTGGGGATCATTAAGGATTTTTACCTGCAGCAGAATTCAATCATGTTGGGGGGACTTTAAGGCTTTTTACCTGGAGCAGAATTCAGCTTCATATTGGGGGACCTTTAAGGCTTTTACCTGCAGCAGAATTCAATCATGTTTCCGGGACCTTTAAGGCTTTTGCCTGCAGCAGAATTCAACCGTGTCTGGGGGGACCTTTAAGGCTTTTACCTGCAGCAGAATTCAATCGTATATTGGGGACCTTTAAGGCTTTTACCTGCAGCAGAATTCAACCGTATATTGGGGACCTTTAAGGCTTTTTGCTGCAGTTAAGGGTTTTACCTGCAGCAGAATTCAATCTTGGTGTTGGTGTCGTAGACCCCGTCAGGAACAGTGCCCCCCAGTCTGTCGTGGTTCTTCACGTTGCCGTCATCCCACTGCACGAAGCCCTGCTGGAAGCCTGCACGTGGGGGTCACGTGCCATTGGTACACGTGGTTTGTGTGTGTGTGTGTGTGTGTGTGTGTGTGTGCCTGCACGTGGTGGTCACGTGGGACTTCTTTGACATGTGCCATTAGTACACGTGGTTTAGTTCAGCTGCAGATTCTGTGGGGAGAGTATTGACACCTCTGTGTCTTTCTCTTCCTCGTGTGTGTGTGTGTGTGTGTGTGTGCGTGTGTGTATGTGTGTGTGCGTGTGTGTGCGTGCGTGCGTGTGTGTATGTGTCTGTGTGCGCGTGCGTGTGTGTGTGTGTGTGTGTGCGTGAGTGTGTGTGTGCGTGAGAGTGTGTGTGTGTCTGTGTGTGTGTTTGTCCCCGCATGTAAACGGTGATAACTAGTTGAGTGTTTGAGCAAGTCCCATATGCTTGGAAAATGGGTAAACTGTTCATAGATTTGGTGGAAACAAAAACCTGACATTGGTTTCAAATGTGAGACAAGGTCACAAAATTAAGCCTTTTTTTTTCGAAATTACCCGAAAGATTGTGAACAGTCACCCAGAGAGACAGACATAGACAGAGACATTTATAGAATGACACTTGGAGAGATAAATAGAGACAGACACAGAGACAGAGAAAGGGAAAGAGAAATACAGAGAGAGATGGGAAGGGAGAGAGAGAGGGAGAGAGAAAGCCTGCTCATAGAGAAAGATACTCAGAGAAACAAACAGACAGACAAACATACAGAGAAAGAGAAATACAGAGAGAGAGAGAGAGACGGACGGAGACAGAGAGAGCCTGCTCATAGAGAAAGACACTCAGAGAGACAGACAGACAGAGACATAAAGAGAAAGACACTCAGAGAGATACAGACAGACAGAGAAAGAGAAATACAGAGAGAGAGAGACGGACGGAGACACAGAAATATAGAGAAAGACACTCATACAGACAAAGAGGCAGACAGTCAGAGACGGAGACAGACAGAGAAACAGAGAGTAGAAAGAGAGAGAGGCACAGACAGACAGACAGAGACACACAGTGAGAAAGACAGAAACGAAGACAGACAGAGAGACACAGAGAGAACCGACCTGTGGGGCAGGTGCCGTACTTGAAGAGGCAGTAGTCCCCAGCTGGCCAGTCCACGTCGAACTCACTCAGCACTCGGTCCCCCTTCATGCAAAACTCCATCTGGATGTCATCCTTCACTGGCCAGCTTCCTGGACAGTCATCACCACCCTCACTGCTGACATCAGTATCACGTCATCATCACCACCCTCACTGCTGACGTCAGTAATACGTCAACATCACCCTCATTGCTGACGTCAGTATTACGTCATCGTCACCACCGTCCCTGTTGACGTATTACGTCATCATCACCACCGTCACCATTGATCTCCATATTACGTCATAATCACCACTGTCACTGTTGACGCCATTGTTAAGTTATCATCACCACCACCGTCACCGTTGACGTCAATATCACGTTACCATCACCACCACCGTCACCGTTGACGTCAATATTACGTTATCATCACCATCGTCACTGTTAACGTCAGTTTTAAGTTATAATTACCACCGTCACTATTGACGTCAATATTACGTTACCATCACCATCATCACTGTTGACTTCAGTAATACGATATCATCACTACCGTCACTGTTAACGTCAATTTTAGATTATAATTAAAATCGTCACTGTTTATGTCAGTATTACGTTATAATTACCACCATCACTGTTGACGTCAATATTACGTTTTCGTCATCACCATCACTGTTAACGTCAATATTGCGTTATCATCACCGTCTTCACTGTTTACGTCAGAAGTACATTTATAATTACCACAGTCACTGCTGATGTTGGTATTACGTTATAATTACCACCGTCACTGTTGACGTCAGTATTAGGTCATCACTGCCACCATCACCGTTGACATCAGTATTACGTTATTATCACTACCATCACCGTTGTTGAAACCATCAGCATCATCATTGTCATCATTGTCATTATGGCTTAAAATCCTTCTGTCACAGTCCAAGTTTCGTGTGGAGATTGTACGTAGAAACATCATTCTCTTTATCGTTGTCTTCGTCGATATCGTCTTTGCTGTTGTTGTCGTCTTCTTTCGCCTTTGCGTCATTGCCATGTTTCTTGTTTCTCTGCTGGCTCCGTGCGTGTGTGTGTGTGTGTGCGTGCGTGTGTGTGCGTGTGTGTGTGTGTGTCTGCTGATTGTCACGTGAGAATCACCTGTGTCAACGCCGTTTCTGATAACAAGCTTGATTCTTCTGGACAGGCACCACCACTGGATTGTTACATACCTACTGTCACTCAGAGTGACACTTGCCTTTAAGTGTTGGCCAGCGACTGAACTACACTTCATTGCTTGCGCCGACCATACCTGACAGGTGAAGGTTGGAATTGATGACATTCTTTCCGAACACGTAGCCGTTGTCGAAGTAACGGAAACCTTCGTACCAAGTGACCCTGCCTCCGGGACAACCGGAAACCGGTCTCGGCAAACCGTACGTCCCACGGGGCCACGTCAGAGGGACCACCAGTGGGGGATCTGAACCATGGAGCACACACACACACACACACACACACACACACACACATGCACACACACACACACACACACACACACACAAACACACACACACACACACACACACACGCACGCACACACACACACACACACACAAGCACACACGGAGGTACATACACATGCAAACATGCAAGCATACACTCACGCACGTACAAAAACACACGCGCGAACACACACACACACAGCGTCATGATCACACAGACACAGACACGCACAGACAAACAGACACACAAATCAGTTCTGCCTATCTGTCTGTATATCTGTCTGTGTCTGTGTAGGTCTGTGATGAAGAAGAAGAAGGACGTCACCGTCTAATTTCTCAAAGTATGTGATGGGTTCGTTGAATGTTTGAGTGATAACTATGATCGTTAAGTGACTGAGAAACATTTATATTTACCAGTAGGGGGCCGAGCCATTTTGAAGGCTGCATACTCTGTCAAGGCTTGTCGGAGATTGGCAGCGATTACGTCAATTTTTGTGTTGACGTCACAAAGCCCGCGTGACGTAAAGGAATTGCCGACGTCCCAAAATTTGGACTGAAAGTGTGAATTTTACACGATTATTCAAATACTTAACCAATATATATCTGTGTGTATGTGTGTCAAGACACACAGACATGTTGAACATGATTAAACGATGTTCATAATTATTATGAATTCCAACGACAATGTCAGATGGTCATTAAATCCGAGTGCTGTTTTAAGGTGATACGAGGAAAAGTGATTTGTAAATAATCATTTTCTGTGCAATTGTCTGTAAGGTGTGCATGATACAATGCATGTATGTAAGCCTACCTCTCGTTTCACAAGGGACTGTAAGCTATGTTGAATGCATCTTACTTACATTTCGTTTTTTTCTGTTGAATTTGTAATGGATTGGGGTATACTATTTACTCTTGTAGCAATGCTCACAATATGTTCATACTTGTTATTTGATGTACATTTACAGTGAATATAGTACGTGTATAACTATGTGACCAGCCTTCAGGCAGAACTGTTGCCCATTATGAATGCAATATATTTTTGTTCCATTCCCCTCTCCAGGATACCCCAGTATTCTACCTACCTGCAGAGCTGTGTCGATGCTGACCAGGTCCACTTTGATTGGCTCCGGCATGGCCTCTGACCCCACTTGCAGCGTCTCGTGGTGGCTGCCAAACGATTGGTTGAAGCTGTCACTGGACTGGAACTTGTCAATGTCAATGCCGAGTGACGCAGCAAAGCCCATGTAGAAGCCTCCCAGAGATACGTCTGCCCCTGACTGAACAGAAAGTCAGTCAGTCTGTCAGTGTGTGTTATCTTCAGTTTTTAGACGGAAAGGAGTCAAGTAGTGGATAAAGGAAAGGGAGTGCATGAGAATATTAGTGTAAAAAAAAGTGTTCATGTTATGTATCAGAGGGAAGGTAGATTATTATAAGAAAAAGTCTAAAGAGATTGTGGTGTGTATTGAATGAGATGTCATGGTGGGGGGGGGGGGAGAATATGTGTGTGCATATCAACAAGTATTAACC
>JAAQRG010271531.1:0-11868 GCA_011634625.1 Babylonia areolata | reverse complement strand
CGTCGTCATTGTCAACATCACCATCATCATCATTGTTATCGTCGTTATCATTTTCATTGTCGTCGGCGTGTTCATCATTGTCATCGTCGTCGTCATCATCAACATTGTCATCGTCATCATCACCATTGTCATCGTCGTCGTAATCATCAACATTGTCATCGTCATCATCACCATTGTCGTCGTCATCATCATCATAATCACCATCACAACCATCATCTCATCACAACCACCACCACCACCAACACCACCAGCATCATCATCATCATCATCATCACCATCATAGCCAGCGTCTGTGACTTCACCGATGACTGGTGACAGTAGTGATGAAAGCGTGTGTTATGAGTGTCTGATGATCATGATGATAATAATAACAGTAGTAACGATTACAATAACAATGTTGACGATAATGGAAACAAGAATAATAATGATAACATTGATTATCATGATAGTGGAAACGATGATGATGATGTTGATGATGATGGTGACGATGATAACGATGATACTGACAGCGGCCTACCAAGGACGCACCAACTTCGAGCAGAGCCTGGGCATGTGGTCCAACGATCACAGCGGGCGGGACCAGTTTGACTGGACGAGGCACCACGGCAGTACCGGCACCTACCTGACGGGGCCCCAGAGAGACCACACCAAGGGCACCAAGTCAGGTCAGTGTGGGCACCAGGTCAGGTCAGTGTGGGCACCAGGTCAGGTCAGTGTGGGCAGGGCACCAGGTCAGGTCAGTGTGGGCACCAGGTCAGGTCAGGTCAGTGTGGGCACCAGGTCAGGTCAGTGTGGGCAGGGCACCAGGTCAGGTCAGTGTGGTGTTGGTGTTGTACACAGGTTACTATGCATACGTAGAGACGTCCAACCCCAGATAATGTGTTTTGGTGTTGTACACAGGTTACTATGCCTACTTAGAAACTCCAACCCCAGAAAATGTGTTTGGTGTTTTACACAGGTTACTATGTCTACATAGAGACGTCCCACCCCAGATAATGTGTTTGGTGTTGTACACAGGTTACTATGCCTACATAGAGACGTCCCACCCCAGATAATGTGTTTGGTGTTGTACACAGGTTACTATGCCTACATAGAGACGTCCCACCCCAGATAATGTGTTTTGGTGTTGTACACAGGTTACTATGCCTACATAGAGACGTCCCACCCCAGATAATGTGTTTTGGTGTTGTACACAGGTTACTATGCCTACATAGAGACGTCCCACCCCAGAAAATGTGTTTTGGTGTTGTACACAGGTTACTATGCCTACATAGAGACGTCCCACCCCAGATAATGTGTTTGGTGTTGTACACAGGTTACTATGCCTACATAGAGACGTCCCACCCCAGATAATGTGTTTGGTGTTATACACAGGTTACTATGCCTACATAGGGACGTCCCACCCCAGAAAAAGTGTTTTGGTGTTGTACACAGGTTACTATGCCTACATAGAGACGTCCCACCCCAGATAATGTGTTTGGTGTTGTACACAGGTTACTATGCCTACATAGAGACGTCCCACCCCAGAAAATGTGTTTTGGTGTTGTACACAGGTTACTATGCCTACATAGAGACGTCCCACCCCAGATAATGTGTTTGGTGTTGTACACAGGTTACTATGCCTACATAGAGACGTCCCGCCCCAGATAATGTGTTTTGGTGTTGTACACAGGTTACTATGCCTACATAGAGACGTCCCACCCCAGATAATGTGTTTGGTGTTGTACACAGGTTACAATGCCTACATAGAGACGTCCCACACCAGATAATGTGTTTGGTGTTGTACACAGGTTACTATGCCTACATAGAGACGTCCCACCCCAGATAATGTGTTTTGGTGTTGTACACAGGTTACTATGCCTACATAGAGACGTCCCACCCCAGAAAATGTGTTTTGGTGTTGTACACAGGTTACTATGCCTACATAGAGACGTCCCACCCCAGATAATGTGTTTGGTGTTGTACACAGGTTACTATGCCTACATAGAGACGTCCCACCCCAGATAATGTGTTTGGTGTTATACACAGGTTACTATGCCTACATAGGGACGTCCCACCCCAGAAAAAGTGTTTTGGTGTTGTACACAGGTTACTATGCCTACATAGAGACGTCCAACCCCAGATAATGTGTTTGGTGTTGTACACGGGTTACTATGCCTACATAGAGACGTCCCACCCCAGATAATGTGTTTGGTGTTGTACACAGGTTACTATGCCTACATAGAGACGTCCCACCCCAGATAATGTGTTTGGTGTTGTACACAGGTTACTATGCCTACATAGAGACGTCCCACCCCAGATAATGTGTTTTGGTGTTGTACACAGGTTACTATGCCTACATAGAGACGTCCCACCCCAGATAATGTGTTTTGGTGTTGTACACAGGTTACTATGCCTACATAGAGACGTCCCACCCCAGATAATGTGTTTGGTGTTGTACACAGGTTACTATGCCTACATAGAGACGTCCCACCCCAGAAAATCAGGAGACAAGGCGTGGCTGGTCAGCACTGCCTTCAGCCCCACCACCACTGGCCAGTGCACGGTCAGTGGGCCACATGCATGCTGTCTCTGTGCCTCTGCCTGTCTGTCTGTCTCTCTTTCTCTCTGTACCTCTCTCCTTCTCTGCCTGTGTGGTTGTCTCTCTCTGTCTCTGTCTGTCTCTCTCCTTTTCTCTGTCTCTGGTTATATCTCTCTCTGTCTCTGTGTGTGTGTGTGTGTCTCTCTCTCTCTCACCCTATTTCTGTCTGTCTGGTTATACATCTCTCTGTCTCTATATCTGTTTCTCTGTCTCTCTCCCTATCTCTGTCTGTCTGGTTATATATCTCTCTGTCTCTCTCTGTCTCTCTCGCTATCTCTCTCTGTCTGGTTATATATCTCTATGTCTCTCTCGCTATCTCTCTCTGTCTGGTTATATATCTCTATGTCTCTCTCTGTCTCTCTCCCTATCTCTCTCTGTCTGGTTATATATCTCTCTGTCTCTGTATTTCTTTCTTTTTGTGTGGTTATATTTTGATTTATTTTGTGCCCTGGTGGCTGAGTATTTAAAAGCAAACATGTTTTATTCAGTTTCTGGATTAAAGGAAACCAGTTTGTTCTCTGTCTTTGTTTCTCTCTGTGAGGAACTTAATTTTTACATCAGTTCTCCGAAAATCTTGTATCATTTGCCTTTTACATGCATACTTTTTTCTGTTTTTGTTTTTTAGTGATATGTCTGTTGTGTAAAATGAAATCGATAGATAGATAAATAGACTAAATGAAATAATAAAACGAAATATGATAAATCTTGAAGGGGTTGTTCACCAATACGGGTCTGTCTCTTTGTGTTACAGCTGCGTTTCTACTACCACATGTTCGGGACCACCGTGGGCAGCCTCAACATCTACACACGCACCTCCCTCAACGGTGCCCTCAAGCAGGTGCTCAGCCTCTCCGGTAACTATGGCGACGCCTGGATGCGGCGTGACGTCCCCCTGCGAGAGTCCAGCTCCTTCCAGCTGGTGATGGAGGGAGTGGTTGGCAACGGTTACCAGGGCGACATCGCCATTGACGACATCTCCATGACACCACACTGCGTGCCTTCCTCAGGTGTGTGTGTGTGTGTGTGTGTGTGTGTGTGTGTGTGTGTGTTTGCATGCAGGCACAGGCCCATGAACGTGGATACGGCAGTGAGCATTTCAAAATGCTTGTTGCAGGGCTGTTGCTTCTGTTGTTGTCGATATCTGTTCTCTTAGTGAGTGTCACGTTTAATAGGATAAATCAAGCACATGCATATGCACATGGATACAGCGGCAATGAGCATTTATAATGCGTGTTGCAGGGCCACCACTCTTGTTGATTTCTGTTTTTAATTCAGTGTCATAATAGACCTAATAAAAAAACAAGTCCCTGAACATGAATACGGCAGTGAGCATTCCATAATGCCTATTGCAGGGCTGCCGCTGCTGTTGATTTCTGCTTTTTCAATCAGGGTCACAAAATGCAGTTGATCAGATACAGGCCCATGAACATGAATATAGCAGTGAGCATTTACCAATGCTTGTAGCAGGGCTGTTGCTGCTGCTGCTGATGTGTGATTTCTTTGCTTAATTCAGCATCACACAGAGTACTTAAACACAAGCCCTGAATACGGATATGGCAATGAGCATTTAACAATGCTTGTAGACGGGCTGTTGCTGTTGTGGAATCCCATGAACATGGATATGCTGCTGTAGTTGATTAAATGCAGCATCACATCAGCAGCGAATCAAGCTCAGGCCCGTGAACATGAATACAGCAGTGAGCATTTGACAATGCCTGTTGCAGGGCCCCTGCCCAGCGGGTCCCCCCCTCCGGCCACCACGAAGAGCCCGTGCCCCGCCAACCAGTTCTCCTGTGATGACGGCAACCGCTGCGTCAACCAAAGCCAGGTCTGCAACTTCGTCATGAACTGTGCTGATGGCACCGACGAGTATAACTGCGGTGAGTAGGCCTGTGGGTATCTCGTGGTCCACGTTGGTGGTTATGGGTCTTTGTTCATCCTTTGTTCTGTTGTCCTTTTGGGGACAGTAAGTGTAGTGGTAAGGTGATGAGTGTAATTATTAGAATATTCTTTAATTACAACTGTATGATCGATCGATACCTCCTGTGAGGTTTTGGTCTCCTCTATGTGAAGGGGTGGGTTGTGGTGGTGTGTGCATGTGTGTGTGTGTGTATTGAAGGTGGTGTTTACCGGTCGCTGAGTCTCCTATTTGCCAGTTGCTGTGTGTCCAGTTTCATGAAAGCACCAGTTGCTGTGTGTCCAGTTTCATGAAAGCACCAGTTGCTGTGTGTCCAGTTTCATGAAAGGACCAGTTGCTGTGTGTCCAGTTTCATGAAAGCACCAGTTGCTGTGTGTCCAGTTTCATGAAAGGACCAGTTGCTGTGTGTCCAGTTTCATGAAAGCACCAGTTGCTGTGTGTCCAGTTTCATGAAAGGACCAGTTGCTGTGTGTCCAGTTTCATGAAAGCACCAGTTGCTGTGTGTCCAGTTTCATGAAAGGACCAGTTGCTGTGTGTCCAGTTTCATGAAAGCACCAGTTGCTGTGTGTCCAGTTTCATGAAAGGACCAGTTGCTGTGTGTCCAGTTTCATGAAAGCACCAGTTGCTGTGTGTCCAGTTTCATGAAAGGACCAGTTGCTGTGTGTCCAGTTTCATGAAAGCACCAGTTGCTGTGTGTCCAGTTTCATGAAAGGACCAGTTGCTGTGTGTCCAGTTTCATGAAAGCACCAGTTGCTGTGTGTCCAGTTTCATGAAAGGACCAGTTGCTGTGTGTCCAGTTTCATGAAAGCACCAGTTGCTGTGTGTCCAGTTTCATGAAAGGACCAGTTGCTGTGTGTCCAGTTTCATGAAAGCACCAGTTGCTGTGTGTCCAGTTTCATGAAAGGACCAGTTGCTGTGTGTCCAGTTTCATGAAAGCACCAGTTGCTGTGTGTCCAGTTTCATGAAAGGACCAGTTGCTGTGTGTCCAGTTTCATGAAAGCACCAGTTGCTGTGTGTCCAGTTTCATGAAAGCACCAGTTGCTGTGTGTCCAGTTTCATGAAAGCACCAGTTGCTGTGTGTCCAGTTTCATGAAACCACCAGTTGCTGTGTGTCCAGTTTCATGAAAGCATTGTATGAAGGAGGAAGGTGGCAGAATGGTGAAGACGCTCATCAGCCAATACAGTGTTCCTCAGGTAGCAGGTTCCATTCCCGCTCTGGCCCTTTCTCCCAAGTTTGACAGGAAAATCAAACTGAGCGTCTAGTCCTTCGGACGAGATGATAAGCCAAGGTCCAGCGTGCAGCACGCCCTTTGCGCACTGGAAAAGAACCCACGGGCAACAAAAGAGTTGTTATATGGCAAAACTGTGCAAAAAGAAATCCTGTCTGATGGGTACACAAATGCACATGCATGCAAGTCCTGACCAAGCGTGTAGGAACATGCCTAGCAGATGTGGTGTAACGTGTTGGGGGTTGTCCCAACAGTGATGCACTGATACCGCCTTGAGATGCTGACACCCAAACAAACTGTTGTGTCGTTGTGTGTGCAGGCAGCTGTCTGTTCAACGGACGCACGTGCGGGTGGCGGGACCACAGCACCGGTCAGTTCGCCTGGAGTCTGGCGGCGGCCAACAACTCGGCGGTGACCAAGGGACCCAGCAGGGACGGAGACAACTCCCCGACAGGTCAGTACCGGCTGTCGGTCCGGGGCCGTGCTGCATGAGCCATGTCAGCAGCGCTAGGTTCGGGTTGGGTAAAGGCGGTTTCACGCTAACTCCCCAGTCTGAGGGAAAATTCGCCTTCTTCGTTCGTGGGCTGCAACTCCTACGTTACTGGTATGGACACGAGTGGGATTTTACGTGTATGACCGCGTTTACCCCGCCATATAGGCAGCCATACTCCGTTTTCGGGGGTGTGTATGCTGAGTATGTTCTTGTTTCCATAACCCACCGAACGCTGACATGGATTACAGGATCTTCAAGGTGCGCATTTGATCTTCTGCTTGCATGTACACAAGAAGGGGGTTCAGGCCAAAGCAGGTCTGCACATATGTTGACCTGGGAGATCGGAAAAAATCTCCACCCTTTACCCACCAGGCGCCGTTACAGAGATTCGAACTCGAGACCCTCAGATTAAAAGTCCAACGCTTTATCCACTCAGCTATTGCGTCCGTCAAGGAAAATTCAGACGCATGTTAAGTCCACGCCGGTCCCCAAGAGATGGGGCAATATAAAGGCAAAGCAAACTGAGCACTGAGATCACAGTCCGCTCTGTTAGCTGGCCGCCTTGGCCTTGTGCTTGTGAGTGGAGTTGGGAGGTGTGTGTGTGTGTGTGTGTGTGTGTGTGTGTGTGTGTGTGTGTGCGCGCGCAAGTCAGTACATGCTGAATACACCAGGTGAAATGTATGAATAACCGTGCATTCCGTTGCCGATTGGTTTAGATAGGACAAATGATTGTATATAGAAAAGATGTTGCAACATGGCGCACTGATTTGGAATGTGCGTATTAAGCGTGTGTGTGTGTGTGTTTGTGCCTCTGTGTGTGTGTGTGTGTGTGTGTGTGTGTGTGTGAGTGTGTGTGTGTGTGTTTGTGTGTGTGTGTGTTCATGCCTCTGTGTGTGTGTGTTTGTGTGTGTGTGTGTGTGTTTGTGCCTCTGTGTGTGTGTGTGTGTGTGTGTATGTGTGTGTGTGTGTGTTTGAGTGTGTGTGTGTGTGTGTGTGTGTGTGTGTGTGTGTGTGTGTGTACAGGTCAGTACATGCTGGTCCAGCCCAGTTCCGGCGTGACGAAGGATCGTGCCAGACTGATCTCCCCTGTCTTCAACGGTACAGGGGCCACGTGCCACATGACCTACTCCTACCACATGTTTGGGGCCAGTGCAGGTAAACACTTACCTGAGGAGGTGTTATTGTCAATGACTCTTAGGCTGCGTTCACACAATGCTTAATCAGTTACCGTCAGCCTGACACAGCAACACACACAGCCAGTTACCGTCAGCCTGACACAGCAGCACACAGCCAGTTACCGTCACCTGACACAGCAACACACAACCAGTTACCGTCAGCCTGACACAGCAACACACAACCAGTTACCGTCACCTGACACAGCAACACACACAGCCAGTTACCGTCACCTGACACAGCAACACACAACCAGTTACCGTCAGCCTGACACAGCAACACACAACCAGTTACCGTCAGCTTGACACAGCAACACACAGCCAGTTACCGACAGCCTGACACAGCAACACACAGCCAGTTACCGTCAGCCTGACACAGCAACACACAACCAGTTACCGTCAGCTTGACACAGCAACACACAGCCAGTTACCGACAGCCTGACACAGCAACACACAGCCAGTTACCGTCAGCCTGACACAGCAACACACAACCAGTTACCGTCAGCTTGACACAGCAACACACAGCCAGTTACCGACAGCCTGACACAGCAACACACAGCCAGTTACCGTCAGCCTGACACAGCAACACACAACCAGTTACCGTCAGCTTGACACAGCAACACACAGCCAGTTACCGACAGCCTGACACAGCAACACACAGCCAGTTACCGTCACCTGACACAGCAACACAACACACACAGCCAGTTACCGTCAGCCTGACACAGCAACACACAGCCAGTTACCGTCAGCCTGACACAGCAACACACAGCCAGTTACCGTCAGCTGACACAGCAACACAACACAAAGGCAAAGGAGAAAACATTTTCGAGAAATAAAAAGATTGACAACAGAATGCTTGTGTTCTGTCAGTTGTCAGGCGGGGCCCAATCCTCTCCGTCACCAACAGAACTGAGGTACCCATTACCACCTACATGGTGTGAGGAACATCACATGTGATGTTGTTGTTGCAGGCAACATGATGATCCTGCTGCAGAAGACGTCGGAGATCGGCACAGACAACGGAGTGGGGCTGTGGCACTACACGGGCAACGCGGGCAACTCCTGGCAGCAGTACTCGGTTGACATCGGCGTCATCAACTACCCCTTTGTGGTAAACCTCCCCCTTAGTCCTACACACATCACATACACATCGGTGTCATCAACTACCCCTTTGTGGTAAACCTCCCCCTTAGTCCTACACACATACACACATCGGTGTCATCAACTACCCCTTTGTGGTAAACCTCCCCCTTAGTCCTACACACATACACACATTGGTGTCATCAACTACCCCTTTGTGGTAAACCTCCCCCTTAGTCCTACACACATACACACATTGGTGTCATCAACTACCCCTTTGTGGTAAACCTCCCCCTTAGTCCTACACACATCACATACACACATCGGCGTCATCAACTACCCCTTTGTGGTAAACCTCGCCCTTAGTCCTACACACATACACACATCGGTGTCATCAACTACCCCTTTGTGGTAAACCTCCCCCTTAGTCCTACACACATACACACATCGGTGTCATCAACTACCCCTTTGTGGTAAACCTCCCCCTTAGTCCTACACACATACACACATCGGTGTCATCAACTACCCCTTTGTGGTAAACCTCCCCCTTAGTCCTACACACATACACACATCGGTGTCATCAACTACCCCTTTGTGGTAAACCTCCCCCTTAGTCCTACACACATCACATACACACATCGGTGTCATCAACTACCCCTTTGTGGTAAACCTCGCCCTTAGTCCTACACACATACACACATTGGTGTCATCAACTGCCCCTTTGTGGTAAACCTCCCCCTTAGTCCTACACACATACACACATTGGTGTCATCAACTACCCCTTTGTGGTAAACCTCGCCCTTAGTCCTACACACACACACAGTCTCGCACGCATGCACGCACGCATGTACACGCACAAACCATACAACACAGACCACAAGTTACAAACACACTGACTTGCATTAAAGCACACACACACACACACACACACACAAACACACACACTCTCTCTCTCTCTCTCACGTTCGTACAAACGCCTCCTCCTTCATGCTAAATCACACAGGGAACACACACAAACAAAAACCACAGACTTACGAGTACATCGACTTTCATTATAGTACACACACGCACACCCTGAAGAGAGTGCTTATGGATGTACGTTTTTTCTACTACTTTCTAATCTAAGAATCATAATGGAAAAAGACATGTATAAAAAAAAAATTAAAGCATTAACAGAGCATCACAAATGCAAATGCGCGCGAGCACACACATACACACACACATACACGCGCGCGCACATGAACACATATACACAGCTTATATACTCAGACCACTTTTACCATAATTATCCAGTGCATTGCACCACCACCTCTCCAACATCAGTACCTGCCCTACCCGCCTTTTCCGCCTAATCACGGTGAAAAGACGTACACTGGACGAACAAGAAGAGAGTTGATATGGATTCATCACTGTCGTTGTTACAGATCACCTTTGCTGCACTCCCCACCCCAGGCTTTGGCACCTATGACGTGGCCATTGATGACGTCAACTTCGCCGACTGTCAGTCCGGTGCCGAGCTTCAGAACCCAGGTAAAGTCATGGTGCCGTCTGCTTGGGTTACCTGGGTGAAGTCATCCACCTTGATGATTTGGTTATCTGGCACACAGTCACATGGTCTTTTGAGGTCCTCTGCCTTTTCTGTCTGTCTGTCTGTCTGTCTGTCTCAACATCCCTCCTCTCTGTCTGTCTCGCTTCCTCCCTCTCTCCCACTCTTTTTTTCTCTCTCTCTTTCTCAACCCCTCCTCTCTCTCCCTCTTCCTCCCTGTCTGTATGTCTTGCCGTCCCACTCTTTCTCTGTCCCTCAGTCTCCATCCTCCTCCTCCTCTCTCGCCCTCTCTTTTCTATCCCCTCTTTCCCACCCCCTCTCTCTTTCTACTCTCTCTCGATCCGTGTCTTCCCTTTCTCTCTCCCTCCTCCCCTTCTCTCTCTCTACCTCTCATCTCTCTCTCTCTCCCTCCTTTCTCTCTCTCTCCTCTCCCTCTCTCTCTCTCCTCCCTTCTCTCTCTCTCCTCCCCTTCTCACTCTCTCTCTACCTCATCTCTCTCTCTCTCTCCTCCCCCCTCTCTCTCTCTTCCCCTTCTCTCTCTCTCTACCTCTCATCTCTCTCTCTCTACCTCTCATCTCTCTCTCTCTCTCCTTTCTCTCTCTCCCCTCTCTCTCTCTCCTCCCTCTTCTCTCTCTCTCCCTCCCCCTTCTCACTCTCTCTCTACCTCATCTCTCTCTCTCTCTCTCCTCCCCCTCTCTCTCTTCCTTTCTCTCTTCTCTACCTCTCTCATCTCTCTCTCTCTCTACCTCTCATCTCTCTCTTACCTCATCTATCTCTCTCTCCCTCCTGTCCCTCTCTCTCCTCCCCCTCTCTCTCTCTCCTCCCCCTTTCTCACTCTCTCTCTCTACCTCATCTCTCTCTCTCTCTCCTCCCCCCTCTCTCTCTCTTCCCCTTCTCTCTCTCTCTACCTCTCATCTCTCTCTCTCTACCTCTCATCTCTCTCTCTCTCTCCCTCCTTTCTCTCTCTCTCCTCCCCCTCTCTCTCTCTCCTCCCTTCTCTCTCTCTCCTCCCCTTCTCACTCTCTCTCTACCTCATCTCTCTCTCTCCTCCCCCCTCTCTCTCTTCCCCTTCTCTCTCTCTCTCTCCTCTCCTTCTCACTCTCTCTCTACCTCATCTCTCTCTCTCTCCACCTCATCTCTCTCTCTCTCTCCTCCCCTTCTCTCTCTCTCTCTACCTCTCATCTCTCTCTCTCTACCTCTCATCTCTCTCTTTCTCTCCTCCCCTTCTCACTCTCTCTCTACCTCATCTCTCTCTCTCTCTCCTCCCCCTCTCTCTCTTCCCCTTCTCTCTCTCTACCTCTCATCTCTCTCTCTCTACCTCATCTCTCTCTCTCTCCTCCCCTTCTCTCTCTCTCTCTACCTCTCATCTCTCTCTCTCTACCTCTCATCTCCTCTGTCTCTCCTCCCCCTCCTCTCTCTCTCCTCCCCTTCCTCACTCTCTCTACCTCTCATCTCTCTCTCTCTCTCTCTCCCTCTCTCTCTCTTTCCCCCTTTCTCTCTCTCTCTCTACCTCTCATCTCTCTTCTCTACCTCCTCTCATCTCTCTCCCTCTCTCTCTCCTCCCCTTCTCACTCTCTCTCTACCTCATCTCTCTCTCTCTCTCTCCTCCCCCTCTCTCTCTTCCCCTTCTCTCTCTCTCTACCTCTCATCTCTCTCTCTCTACCTCTCATCTCTCTCTCTCTCTCCTCCCCTTCTCACTCTCTCTACCTCATCTCTCTCTCTCTCCTCCCCCTCTCTCTCTCTCTCTACCTCTCATCTCTCTCTCTCTACCTCTCATCTCTCTCTCTCTCTCCTCCCCTTCTCTCTCTCTCTCTACCTCTCATCTCTCTCTCTCTACCTCTCATCTCTC
>JAAQRG010271490.1:0-12660 GCA_011634625.1 Babylonia areolata | reverse complement strand
GATTGGAAAAATCTCCACCCTTTACCAACCAGGCGCCGTTACCAAAATTCGAACCTGCAATCCTCAAATTAAAAGTTCAACGCTTTAACCACAAGGCTATTGCGCTCAGTTTGATTTTCCAGTCAAAGTTGGAAGAAAGGGAGAGTCTGGGATTTGAGACCAGGGTGCCTGACTATGTCATGCCAACTGTATAGAAGAAAAAAAAATCAACTATTATAAAAGGAGCAGCACCCTCCATAGACTGGGCAACATCCTGTCATGCATCAAAAACAAACAAACAAAAGAATGAATAAATTATAAAAAAAAAAAAAGACCAAGTGCAATCACATACATGCTGGAAGCATTCATTTTCAGGACTGTGCTTTGCAGATCAAGTGTATTAATCTATGTGTGGTATGAAAGTTTCACAGCATAGTGAAAGAGGTTAATGAAAGTCACCTGTTCATAACAAATTATTAATTCTCACCTCTTTTTTATGTTCACAGAAACGTAAGTCGGTGTCACGGATGTCATATAAATATTTTAACAGCAAACATGGAATGTGCACAATCAGCAAAAAGCCTTGCAATCCTTCCTGTTGAGTCATTACACAACTTGATCACACACTGATCACACATTTACAAAACCAACACTCACCGTATGAAAAATGATTTCAAAAGAACAATTTTATTGTATGTTAAATACTCTCCTCTAAGTACGTGTAAATTGCATTCACCATATAATCATCCAGTGTGTGTGTGTGTGTGTGTGTGTGTGCACGTGCATGCTTGCGTACATGTTAGTGTGTGTGTGTGTGTGTGTGTGTGTGTGTGTGTGTGTGTGCGCGCGTGTGTGCACATGCGTGCAAGCATGCACGCATGAGTCTGTGTGATTGTACGGAACAATATATATATATATATATGAATAAAAGAGAAGGGGCAGTTTGCAGTTTATCGTTTAGTCTCAGCTTAATACAAATAAAAAGAAAAAAAGAAAACAACAACAGAATAATATTTGTTATGATATTGCAGATAAATAGACAAAGATATGCGCTCTTGATATGTTCAACACAATTTCACAGATGATTCAGTTATCCAAACATTCTTGATGAACAGCAGACTATGTACTTCAAATGTAAAGAGAAATAACTTGAGATCAGGAGAATCAGAAGAAAAGTAATTTTTATGCAGTTACATCAAACAAAGTAGAAAAAATAATTATCAACATTAATTAGGTTTAATTAACCGTTTCACAGCTACTCATTTTGCTTAAGCATATATGGTGAGAAAATTTCCAGAAAATGTTTGAAAATCATACTCATAATCTTAGTTCAATCATATCTTCTGAACTACTGAAGATTATGGGTATAAAAGTATATAAATATCACTTTGCTGCATTCTTGACAGAGACACACACATTCGAAAATGGATACAAATATTCATACTACTTTATTCTTTACCACCAGGTATACATATGCACTGTCAACACTATCAGAAATAATCATCTTTATATTAGGCAACTTTCACAACAATTCAGAATTGATCATTAGATAGTTATACATCCCATCAGTTTATTCACAACAGAGAGAGAGAGAGAGAGAGAGAGAGAGAGATGCAGATACGGATGTTTTATTCATATAAAGGCCATTGCCCCTCATGAAGGGGTACAATACATAAACAAGCACAGCCACTGAAGAAAATCATGAAGTTGCAACAGATCTGAAATGCAATGCCTTGTACAAGTATATTGACAAATTCCTTACGACGCTTTCTTTTTCAGATGCTAGAAGTAGACTTAAACAAAATTGACTGGGATATCTATAAAAAGCAGGTGGGATATATCGTACTCTCAAACTGTTTAAAGCAGGACAACATAAAACAAAATGCAACTCATCTTCATTTCCACTTTTGCACAACGGACACATTAAATCAACTGCAGAATGTTTCCTGTAACGATAATAATGCTGAGAAATTTCTGAAATACCAAAACGAAATCTTGTTAAGTTGTTATAATAAATTTTAAGTGTCTGTCTAAGTTCATACACAGGTAAATCTTAACGTCATGACCAGTACAAAATGTCCTATATACGCAAAACCTATCACTATTATTCACATGAAAATTCCACTCTTGCCATCTGCACGCAATCAGTCTATCTTTAACAGTTTAAGGCCACACAAAAATAATCTGACATCTTGCACACAATGATTTTCCCATACAAAACCGAAACCAAACTGATACAACTTACAACGAACTTTTGAAACCCAATTTCTTTTACCTTTTGCATCCAAGTCAGTTAACATTGCATAAGCTTTCTGTGGCAACCTGCAATCATTCATTCTTGTTAATTTAATCTAGTAACGAATACAAATAAGTACAGAGTTAGTATAAATTGGGTATCTATTAGTTTCTCCGTAAACAAGGTCATTTGGTGTTTTTAAATCAACCCCTAACATTTTCTTCAATGAAAACAAATGAACTTTCTCACAGTGACGTGCAGCATCATCAAGTCCCCAAAGTTCAGCCCCATACTGTGCAATAGGCTGGACCTGAGAATCAAACAATTTCAGAAATATAGCCAAACTATTATTACTCAAAGTACGTAGTTTTCGCATTAAGCATAACGCAGCATTCTTTGCTTTTCCTGTCAGGTCAACACATGCTGAGGTAAAACTAAGTTTCGTGGAAAACAAAATAACTAAATATTTATATGCATTTGCCACGAGAGAGAGAGAGAGAGAGAGAGAGAGAGAGAGAGAGAGAGAGAAAATGGGTCCCAGTGCACCACACCCCTTTAACTCACTCAGTACGGCCAGTTCTCTCTTCTCCTCTACACAGACCGCTCAGATGTCCAGTGGGTGTCTGAATGACCCAACCTTTAGCTTCCATCGTTAGAATTGTGGTATTCTTTGTCAACATTCACCTCTTCAGTATAAGAGCCTTCTGCTTGCAATATTTTGATGATGGTAATTGGGGTGAAACGCTGTTAATGTCTCTTTCGCCGTTCGTATGGAGAGAGTTAAGTCACTGTGAAATATAGTGATATACCCATCAACGCTTCACTGTTTCAGTTCCAGTTTCTCAAGGAGGCGTCACCATGTTTGAACAGTTTCAGTTTCAGTTTCAGTAGCTCAAGGAGGTGCCACTGCATTTGGACAAATTCATATAAGCTACACCACATCTGCCAAGCAGATGCCTGACCAGCAGCATAACCCACCTCGCTTAGTCAGGCCTTGAGAAAAAAAAAGAAAAAAAAGGTAAATAAATAATAGATAAATACATAAAAAAAAAGAACTACTACTACTACTAATGATATGCATAAGGTGCAAAAAATTGATGAAGTCAACTATAAGCGTACAAAAATTAATAAATAAATAAATAAATAATAATAATAATAATTAAGAAAAATAAAAAAAAATAAAAAAATAAATAAACAATAATAATAATGTTTGAACAGATCCATATATGCTACACCACATGTGCTTACTCAGGCCTTGAGTGCATGCAGCTATGCATATGTGTTCCTATCAGAGCAGATTTCATCAACAGAATTTTGCCAGGGGACAACACTTGTGTGCTGCACACGGGACCTTGCTATATCATCTCATCCGAATGACCAGACGATTTTCCAGAGGTACCAGGAGAATCAAACCCAGACCCTCAATAACACTGTACTGGCAGATTCTGAAGCATCTGAGCCATTCTGCCACCATCCTCCACCAGCCCCAAACCCAGAAAGAGCAAAGGAGTGAATTCTGTTTGCCTGGCAGAGGACTTTTCTGCTATGCTGAGTGACAGAGAAAGTGTGCTGCATTTTGGATGAACAGTGTACATCAAAACAGCACCAGCACCCATGTACCTGCATATCATATGACGTGCGCTGTGTTTCATCTTCACAGTGAAGGGGTTTACTAATCACCTGTGTGTACAGTTAAATGTGCTTTAACCTTTGCTGGCTATCGTGGGTCGTACACGGGTACAAAAACACAAATATCTCAGCCAATTCTTAATATTTTTCTACGAAATTTCAGAAATGCTTCCTACACCTAAAAGGCCAACTTTTGCCAAAAAATGAAAAAAAATTCATTAATTAGTTAATGAGTAATTAAAGGTGGCGTTTTAATTACACACGGATGCTTGTGTGGGTCGTGTATGACCCATGCTTTTTAAAGAGGAAAAAACGTGGTCACCCCTCGAAAGCTCGTGTGGGTCATGCACGACCCATACCTTTTTAATAGTGATTTCAGAACGTTTCATTTGCAATTAGTGATGGAAATTAAAGGAGTTTTACTTTCAATAGCCTCACTACCCCACTACTCTCCCACTGTGTGAGTCTGTGTGTGCGTGTCCGAGCGCATGTGTGTGTAATCAGTTGTTAAGATATGTTTTCCTTTTCTACATTTTGTTATAAGCTTTGGAGGAATATACAGGTTTTTGTCTCTTTACAAAGTATGGGTCGTGCACGACCCACACAAGCTTTTGAGGAATATACAGGTTTTTGTCTCTTTAAAGGTATGGGTCATGGACGACCCACAGGAGCTTCCGTGTGTAGTCAAAAGCGACAGCCAGCGAAGGTTAAAATGCACAGGAGATGGAATGCTGACGACAATATTTTACACAATAAAGTTCAGATGAGATTATGAATTCATTACAAATGAATAATCTGCCTTAGTAAAAGCAATATACTATGACTGAAAAAATAACAACAAAATATAAACACATAAACATGCATGTGTATGAATATGGAAATAGATTAAATTCTTCCTGGCATTTTAACAATCTGTTTTCCAATGCTACCACAAAACACAATTCTGTGCTTGATTTTTATAACCCACTTATATCTGATTTCAGGCTTGTTTGTGTTCCATCTATGCTTTCAACATATTGCTGTGTAAAACACTGATCAAATGTATGCCACTATATTATGATCACAGTCACTTCTGAACAATTTTAACATCTGGACACGTGTTCTAACAAACTGCATTGCTCACAAAATCTAATGGGCTATGCTGGTCAGATTGTATGCAGAATGTTACTTCAACAGCTGGCTTTCTGGGTGCACAAGCTTATAATGCTTTGTGACATGATGCTTGCGAGTTAAAATTTTCCCACAAATGTCACACTTAAACTCTCCATTGTGGTACCGTTGGTGAAGCTGAAACTGGGACTTCATTTTAAAGGTCTTCTGACAAATCTGGCATTCAAAAGGCCTGGCGTCTGTGTGAGTTGTCAAATGGTTCTGCATGTTGTACTTGTAGGTGAAGCTTTTCTGACACAAGGGGCAAGAAAACCTCTTCTCTGCATGCTGGTGTCTGTGTGCCTGGAGGTGGCACTGCGTGTAAAAGCGCTTTCCACAGCTTGGGCACACATGGTTTCTGGCCAAGTTTCGGTTCTTTTCTGTTAAACCACCACAGTTTTTCACAGCCTTGGTTTTGTCAGTCCCAGAGCATACAGTAGCGCTGTTTCGTTTCGCCAAGTGTGTGCGAAATTTCTGTATGTCCTTGGTGGTCCACTGGCACTGAGGGCAGGAGAAACTGAGCATACAGTCTGAGGAATGCAGAGGGCAGGCAGAATCAACCAGCTCCTGCCCGCAGTTCACACACTGGCAGTTCTGGAGGTGTTCCAGACTGGTCTGGTCTATCACGTACCCCAGCTTGGTCAGTTTTTGAACCTGGCTGTTGAAATAGCTGCCACACTGATGAACACACATCATATGCATGCCCAAAGTGGAGAAAGTCTTGAACGACAGAGGACACCGCCTGCACTTGAAGTCTCTGGACTCTGTGTGGAACTTGGTGTGCTGCCGTAATGACGACATCCGCACGAATGCCGCCCCGCATATTTCACAGATGAAGGCTTTGTCTCCTTTGTGAGCCAGCATGTGAGTCTGCAGTCCTACCCGTGTCACAAAGTGAGCTCCACAAATGTAGCACACGTCTTTGCGGTGACTGCTCCGTTTATGCAGTTTGAGGTGGTGCTCATTGTTGAATGTTGCATTACACACATCACACTGCACTGGGTTCACCTCAGAATGGCAGGCAAGCATATGCTGATGTAAGTTCTTTTCAGCGCGTGCTCCTTTGTATACTTTGGGACACTTGTCACACTGGGCATGAACAATTTTCTCTGAGTCCTTCTTGATTCCTGCAGTTTCCTCACTTGAGTGTGCTTTGATTGTATGCCTCTTGCAAGATCTGGCAGTGGTGAATGTTTTGTCACACTTGTCACAAGTGAACACAGTGTCAGTCACACCGACTTTCACTTTTGTATCCAAACTGGAAACTGTGTGCTTTCTGGTTATACCTGAGGTAGATTTCTCAGAGGTCTTCATTTTCTTAACAGAAGTGGTTTGCAGCTTTTGAGTAATGTTGGATTCTGATTTAAATGTTCGCTCTGAATGTTGGAGGATCTTTAAGGTGATTTTTTGTGCTTCCTCTGATTGTCTTCCTTGCTTTCTTTTCCTAGTTTCCTTCACTTTTGAGGTATATGTCTGTTTTCCTTTCCTGAGCTTGCTGTTTTCAACAACTGTAGAGGGCTGATCATCTTTAACAATGGAAAAGTACTCTGGTTGATCATACGTGTTTGTAGATTGTACATCATCAGGTGTACCATTCCCGTCTGTCAGAGGCACATGAAATGATGAATGGGCAGGAGAGTCTTTTTCACTGTGGAACTGATTTTCACCCTCTGTGGACTGTTTATCACGTTTATGCTGGAATAATGTTGCTGTCATAACAGATGGACTGCAGTCCAGACCTTCACCTTCTTCTTGTTCTTCAGCTTTCACTTCTGTTGTCTCTTCTTTAACATCAGCACACGGTTCAGAAGACTGATAGGGAGGATCACCCCCTGGATGCAATGATCCTGCTGCGTCAATGAATTTACCAAAGTTGCTGTTACAGCTTGATGCATTTTCCTTTCCAACATGCTTGCCAATATTTTTCAAAATCAAACAAAAGACAAACCCATGGATGAAACCAAAAGAATGCTGAGAAACTGACGCTGAACCAAAATTTAGTAAGTGGTCTTTTTCAGTGTCTCTATTTTTATGTGAAATGTGTTGCTTCATGGTCAGATCCTGTGTGTGAACCATTTAATGCTTGATAAAGTGGGAAATTTGAGAAAACAATCACTGATTTATCTATTAACAAAGTAGCTCTACAAAAGAGACCTGGTAATTTTATTCATTCCTGTCCTTTGCAGTCAATAGCCTGGCTGGTGTGCTGACATGGCACAGTAAGAACTTTGGTCTATAAATCTCTGTGCACTTGCTAAGTCATCAGTTGCTGCAGTCTCAATGCAGAGGGACTGTGCCCCTGGACTCTCCTCTGTGCAGTGTGTGTGGACGGTTGTGTACATCCAGGACAGGTCTTCATTCCCACCTGAGTAACCACTCCAACAAAAGATGAAGACTGCTTTGTCTACTCATTTATCATGCTGACGAGAGACTCCTGAAATGCAGATGACATGCAGGAGCCAATCAGGATGGATGGAAGACTCTGCTCTTCAGTGTAGCTGTCAAAGACAAGGATTGCTCTCCTCTGCTTCCACAAATTTTGATCTGAAACATACCATGGATAAGAATGACAAAAATCCTACCACTGAGATCCATTCCAGTCCGAGATTACATAATGATAACAATAATGATAGTAATAAATAATGGAAGTGTACATATCACTGTCCAGAAATTTGCTCTTGGTGCTTTACAAAACACATAATATCTAACTCACTCCCAACTGGGCGATTTGTAAATGCGCATTCTGTCTACTGGGAACTGTATAGATTCTTCTTATAGCATAGTTAAAAAAAATAACCACAAAACAGTCTCATGAAATTTGGACACACAAGTGTTGAGGTACTTAATAAGGACAGCACAATGTTTTCAACTTTTCAAAAACTTCCTACAGAGTGTGATTTTAAGAGAGAGAGAGAGAGACAGAGAGAGAGAGGGAGAGAGAGACTTTTTTCAACTTAAAAACAACTACACAGCTCTTCAGGACACAGCAAACATGAAGAGAGAGAGAGGGGGGGGGGAGAGAGAGAGAGAGAGAGAGAGAGAGAGAGAGAGAGAGAGAGAGAGTTTTTCCAACTGAAAAACAATACATAGCTCTTCAGGACACAGCAAACATGAACTATTTCACAGGTATTTACTGTGTATGTATGTTTATTCAAGTTGAAGCATTTTGTGCTTCTTTTCAACAATTCTTTTTTTCTTATAAGTTGTAACTTTCTTTCTTCTTACTTTTTAAATTTATTTTTTTTATTTATTTTTTCATTTTTTATTTTTTGGTGAGTCTCTTCTAAAACAAGATCAAGTATCATCAACTGATAAAACTGCAAAAGCTCAAAATATAGATACTTCATTTTAATGCAACCGTCTCAGATTCAGAACAAAGCCCACTTAACTCTTTGCCAGTATGTGCTTTTCAGCTATACAAGCTCCAACTCAGCAAA
The DNA here is from genome assembly GCA_011634625.1 of Babylonia areolata. Taxonomy (NCBI): domain Eukaryota; kingdom Metazoa; phylum Mollusca; class Gastropoda; order Neogastropoda; family Buccinidae; genus Babylonia; species Babylonia areolata. Next base: position 4,230 of record JAAQRG010271490.1, on the reverse strand, counting down.
AAACCATCCTCCCACACCCCCATCCCCGCCGCCACTTCCCCAACACCTTAAGGCTTCCTGCAATCCAGCATCCCACATATTTTGTATGTTGGCTTTAATGTTAGCTCATGAATGTGAGCGTGTTAACACTAAACTGATGCATGCATATGTTTCACTTTGTGTGTGTGTGTGTGTGTGCGTGCGTGTGTGCTAATAATGGTGTGTAAGGTACTAGGATCAGGATCAGGATTTGGGGCGTTGTTTTATACAACTTAGCCATTTTTGGCTTTTTATGACCCTTCAAATTTACTCCTTTACATTGTTGGTCAGGTCGTAGACTAGCTCAGTCATTTTATCCATCAAAGTCATATTTTGCTTTTGTCAATAACTCATGTTTATGTATGAGGTTCTTAAAAGTATTTATACTAGGTGCACGTTTGATATTGTTTGTTAATTTGTTCCAATAATTTGTTACTCTGTTACTAAATGTAAACTTTCTGAGATTTGTTCTGGAATAATGTTTAAATATTTTGTCTGTACTGTTTCTTGTAGTGTCTACCTTTGGAGTTAAAAAAAGTCATGCTTTGTTTACATCGTCAAACACATTAAATATTTTGTATGTCTGTATCAAGTCTCCTCTTACTCTTCTTGCTTTAAGTGATAGTAGTTGTAAGTACTTTAATCTTTCTTGATATGAATAATCTTTTATGCTATAGATCAGCTTTGTTGCTCTTTTTGAACCCTTTCTATGGCTTGTGACTGCGTTATTTGCGTTGGTTACCATACAGTGTTTCCATATTCTAGGATAGGTCTAACGTTTTATATAACCGTAAGAAAGTAACCTTATCTATAAATGTAAATGCTCTTTTTATTATTCCAATCACTGTTCGCTTTGTAAATACTATTTGTAATATGTTTGTCAAATGATAAACTTTTGTCAAATGTGACACCTAAGTCTATTTCCTCATCACACTTGATACTATGCTGTTTTAAGAATGTCTTTTGTTTACATAGTCTTTGTTTGTGAAACTACCTTTCCTTGATACACAACATGCAAAGCATTATAGAGTTAAAGGAACATTAGTTGAACAGCTCATGATTTATAATAGAATAAAAATCCTGTTAACACAAGACAACAGGCTGATTTTTTTTTTTTTTTTTTAATAACTCGACTATCATACTATAGTAGAATGTACATGCATGTATTCTCAGAAAATGTAAAGACTTGGTAAGTCTGAAAAACTTTTTGATCTGAAATCGAAATATGCTTCGTTTCATCACCTGTAAATTAGTCAACAAATTAGTCTGCTTCAACACATTTTCATCCGCAGTTCTAGTTATTTCCCCTACAAGTGAAATTTCCTTCGAAGACTATACAAACAGCGGCCGTGTATATTGTACAGTGTGCTGGCAGTCGTAGAGGTTTTAGATTTTACGTTTTCCCATCGTTAGATGGATAAAAATAAAATAAATAAATAAAATAGGGAAGGGGCGAAGAGGAGGGTGCGTGTGTGTGTGTGTGTGTGTGTGAGGGGGGGGGGGGTCTTTGGGGGATGTCGTGAATGGAGAGAATAGGGAAAACAATCTGGTTAAAGGAGTAACTGCACTGGAACCCACTGCATTTGTGAATGAATGGGTCTTTATTAAAGCGTTGGCTGATATATTTGCTCTGAAAAAACAAAAGCTGCACTGTGCCTTTTCTTGATTACAAACAAATAATTGGACTCCATTTCGAGGCATGTGTAATAACGAGGAAAGGCCAAGACTGAGCAAAAAACCCACATAGACTGGAGTCCTGGCTGGCAAAAAAACCAACAAAAAACCAAAGAAAAACAACAACAAAAAAACAACCAACAACCTATCTTAAAGGTCTCAAGCTGGGCCAATCCAGTTACTGTGGCGGTCCCTGGGAATGCACCTGACCGACACAACCCCAGCCTTCAACAACCCTACATCCAGTGGGGTTAGGGGTGCTGAAGGCCAGGGATTCAGTTGAGCTGGGGCTCGCCCAGACCTCAAAAACTCGTCCAAACACAGCTGGGAAGTTCTTTGAGAAGGCAGAGGAAGGATGGGCATTCCAGATACGGATAGCTGAGGGGAAGAAATGTTTATCATGCATTACGGTAAAGATTATTAGAACAGGCATTTCTGGTCAGATGTTCCATATGATAATGAACATGTATAATTGTATCGTGTTGTATCTTTGTCAGAACAGATTTCTCTCAAGTTCAGGCTGCCCTTCCCCAAGGACAGCACTTCGCTACAGAGGCAGTGTAATTCCTTTTTTTATGCCTGCAAGTGTATTTGTTTTTCTGTCAAATTGGATTTTTCTTTAGAATTTTGCCAGGGACAACCCTTTGGATGCTATAAGTTCTTTTACATGCGCTAAGTGCATGCTACACATGGGACCTTGATTTATCATCTCAGCCAAGCATCAGAATCTGCCAGATGGAGAAATATTAAGCTTTTCAGAAGTTTCAGGGGTGTCCAACAAAGAGAGAATCTTTTGAACTCTTTTCAATATTTGTAAATGATCTTACGCATTTTCTAAATCAGTGACTGTTCCCATAGATTCAATTTGAATTTACCAGAACTGAATGCTGACAATGAGTCATTATATGCAGTTTACTAAAGTTGGTGAACATAGATCTGCTTTACAGAAGGAACTTACTGACTTCCGAATTTATTGTAAGGAGTGAAGACTTCATATTGATCCAACTAAAACAAAGTTGTTTCATGATAGAAAAAAGTCCAGGTGATCTATTTACTTTTTGTTCCAGTTTCTCAATAGGCACCACTGAGTTCTGACTAATCCATATATGCTGCACCACATCTGCAAGGCAGACGCTTGACCATCAGCAAAGCCCAGCATTCTTAGGTACACATGTATGTTAAAATGTTGGCAATATTAACATTTTTACCCGTGCACTCTTCGATGTTGAAGTGAGAAATCAAATCCACCCGAATGGGTATACCGGCTTGTGACATTGTGCACCATCACTGGTTCGACATTCTTATATTATAATTAACATTTTTACCCGTCTGCAGTACAAAACATACGTGAGAAAGTCCAAAACGGGTGAAAATGTTAATTATATATATAAGTTTGTCGACTATAGTAGACGATTTTAAAACGAACTTGTGGAGATTAGAAAGGTGTCTAAAAAGGGATGCTTTTTGGGGCATTCCATGCACCTAGCAAGGGGCTTGGAAAGAATGGGGGATACGCAAAGTGAAAGAAAAAATGTGACCCATGGGTCAGTTCGAACTTACCCGTCTGTGTTACAAAACATACATGAAAACGATTAAGACGGGAGTGTGTATATATACACAAGTTTGGGTCAGTACTCGTAATGAAACTTGTCTCGATTCTAAACGCCGGTATGTCCGAGTTCGTGGGGCATTCCATGCATCATTCAATGGGCTTGAAATAGAAAAATTCGTAAAGAAATCGGGAAGCTTGTCGCTGTCATATCTCCAGGAGCGGACATGCGCGAACGAGACGTATAAGGCAGTTCGATCGAAAGCGGTCAGTGTACGCGATCGCCAGGTTATTTAAAGTGAAGACGGAATGAACTGTACCATGCTTCGTGAGAGGATGAAAACAGAGTGGGGGACGAGACAATAGGTTGTGATCCTAACATGAACATGACTGAAAGTAATAAAACAGCTTGCATGAAACACCGTCACGTGTGTGCGACGTCAAAAGAGTGACGGCAGTCTCCTGTGGTGGGTCCGTTCTTTTCGGCCCGTTTCGTTGTACGTCCTTGCTCGGTTCCGACAGCACTGACCAGGTACACGTGGAAACCGCACACCATTCCCTGTATTGCAGTGCTCAAATGCGTTGCACAGAGGACTTCACATTAAAAAATGAGCGGGACTGGTGGAACTGACCTTCCTTAACAATGTGCTGTGCAGAAAAGTCACATACCGAAATAGGAAAGTGCATTTTAACGGCCGAGTCAGTGTCCGTGCTGAACTTAACCGTTTCAATTGGACAGCTGCACGTCCCTTTCTCGTCAGTGATGCTTTGGCCGGCTGTGAATGTTCAAGTCAGCGATTTCACATGTGTGTGTGTGTGTGTGTGTGTGTGTGTGTGTGTGTGTGTGTGTGCCGGTGTGTGTGTGTGTGTGTGTGTGTGTGTGTGTGTGTGTGTTGAGAACTTCATTCCGTGATTGTCCGTGGTGTGTGTTAGCTTGTTTCCTCGACAGCACGCGTCACATACGTGTGTGCTGTGTCCTGTGTTGCATG
>JAAQRG010271488.1:0-12672 GCA_011634625.1 Babylonia areolata | reverse complement strand
CTAAGAGGGGCGTCTTTTCACTGTTAGCCGCGCGAAATTTGGCCAAACAGAGCAAACCATAGGCCTAGTTTGCATCAGTTTGACATGGTACAGTATATGACACCAAATGTACATTACTATCATACACACACACAACACATCATACAACACTCATCACACTTCATACAACACACAACATGCATCACACAACATACATCATATAACATGCAACATACATCACACATGCATCACACAGCATACATGACACGGTATACAACACACATCAAACAACACACAGCATACACCACACGACACATGCCATACAACACATGAAAGAACAGCATACATCACACGACACACGGCATACAACACACATCATACAACACACGAAACACAGCATACATCACACAACATATATCAAACAACACAACATACATCACACAGCACACGCCATACAACACACCAACATACCGCACACAACATACATCACACAGTCGACACCACATCCATAGACTGACCTGTCCAGCCTCATGCCACACACAGTGCCCAACACATCCACAGACTGACCTGTCCAGCCTCATGCCACACACAGTGCCCAACACATCCACTGACCTGTCCAGCCTCATGCCACACACAGTGCCCAACACATCCACTGACCTGTCCAGCCTCATGCCACACACAGTGCCCAACACATCCACACACTGACCTGTCCAGCCTCATGCCACACACAGTACCCAACACATCCACTGACCTGTCCAGCCTCATGCCACACACAGTGCCCAACACATCCACAGACTGACCTGTCCAGCCTCATGCCACACACAGTGCCCAACACATCCACACACTGACCTGTCCAGCCTCATGCCACACACAGTGCCCAACACATCCCACACACTGACCTGTCCAGCCTCATGCCACACACAGTGCCCAACACATCCACACACTGACCTGTCCAGCCTCATGCCACACACAGTGCCCAACACTGACCTGTCCAGCCTCATGCCACACACAGTGCCCAACACATCCACACACTGACCTGTCCAGCCTCATGCCACACACAGTGCCCAACACATCCACACACTGACCTGTCCAGCCTCATGCCACACACAGTGCCCAACACATCCACAGAGTGTTCCTCTCTCAGCTGTCTGATGCCGATGCTGATGGCCACAAAGCACCCCGTCCTGCCGATGCCAGCACTGAAACACATCACATCACATCACATACATCACATCACACATCATGCACATCACATCACATCACATACATCACACTAATGGCCTTCCTGCCGATGCCAGCACTGAAACACATCACACATCATGCACATCACATCACATCACATCACATACATCACATCACATCACACTGATGGCCACAAAGCACCCCGTCCTGCCGATGCCAGCACTGAAACACATAGCACATACATCACACACCAACCACACACCAACCACACACACCACACCACACCACACCACACACACAGCACATACATCACACACCAACCACACCACACCACACCACACACACAGCACATACATCACACACCAACCACACCACACCACACCACACCACACACACAGCACATACATCACACACCAACCACACACACCACACCACACACACACACACAGCACATACATCACACACCAACCACACACCAACCACACACCAACCACACACACCACACCACACACACAGCACATACATCACACACCAACCACACACACCACACCACACACACAGCACATACATCACACACCAACCACACACACCACACCACACACACAGCACATACATCACACACCAACCACACCACACCACACCACACCACACCACACACACAGCACATACATCACACACCATGCGCACAAATACATCTGCATTTGCAAAAAAACATACATATCTGCATGAAAATGTATCACAGTATCACAAATACATGGGCACACACACACACACACACACACACACACACACACACACACACACACACACACACACACACACGCACACACACACACACACACGTCTCTGGCTGATGATGGATATGATGTCATGGGCTGATGACAGATGTCAGTCTAATGACGGATATTATGTCACAGGCTGATGTCAGATATCATTCTAACAGGCTGACTGCAGACAGGATGTCACAGGCTGATGTCATATGATGTCACAGGCCGATGTCATATATCATTCTAACAGGCTGTTGGCATATATGATGTCACAGGCTGATGACAGATATCATTCTAACAGGCTGTTGGCATATATGATGTCAAAGGCTGATGTCAGATATTCTAACAGGCTGTTGACATATATGATGTCACAGGCTGATGACAGATATCATTCTAACAGGCTGTTGGCATATATGATGTCACAGGCTGATGTCAGATATTCTAACAGGCTGTTGGCATATATGATGTCACAGGCTGATGTCAGATATTCTAACAGGCTGTTGACATATATGATGTCACAGGCTGATGTCAGATATGAATCTAACAGGCTGGTGACAGATAGGATGTCACAGGATTATGATGGAATATGATGTCACAGTCAGATGAAGGTAATTGTCACAGGGTCATCAGTTATCTGCAATGAACGACCTCAAGTCCGTATTGTGTGATATCATCAGTAAAGGTGCTACATTACAGGTAATTATCACAGGGTGGTTAGTTACCTGAAGTAAAGATGCTACATTACAGGTAATTATCACAGGGTGGTTAGTTACCTGAAGTAAAGGTGAACATTACAGGTAATTATCACAGGATGGTTAGTTACCTGAAGTAAAGGTGAAACATTACAGGTAATTATCACAGGGTGGTTAGTTGCCTGAAGTAAAGGTGCGACATTACAGGTAATTATCACAGGGTGGTTAGTTACCTGAAGTAAAGGTGCTACATTACAGGTAATTATCACAGGGTGGTTAGTTACCTGAAGTAAAGGTGAAACATTACAGTCAATTATCACAGGGTGGTTAGTTACCTGAAGTAAAGGTGCGACATTACAGGTAATTATCACAGGGTGGTTAGTTACCTGAAGTAAAGGTGAACATTACAGGTAATTATCACAGGGTGGTTAGTTACCTGAAGTAAAGGTGTTACATTACAGGTAATTATCACAGGGTGGTTAGTTACCTGAAGTAAAGGTGAAACATTACAGGTAATTATCACAGGGTGGTTAGTTACCTGAAGTAAAGGTGAAACATTACAGGTAATTATCACAGGATGGTTAGTTACCTGAAGTAAAGGTGCTACATTACAGGTAATTATCACAGGGTGGTTAGTTACCTGAAGTAAAGGTGCTACATTACAGGTAATTATCACAGGGTGGTTAGTTACCTAAGTAAAGGTGTTACATTACTGGTTATCATCACAAGGTCGTTAGTTACCTGCAGTGAACGACGACAGGCCCGCGGGGCGTGACGCCGTCAGACCGGAAGCGACGCAGTTCCACTTCCTTGACCAGCTCCAGCAGCATGCTGGGAGAGTCGGGCGGCTTGTGGTCCGGCCAGGCCGTGTACCAGAAGTGGAGCAGCATGCGGGACTCACCCTCACTCTGTACACACCACACTGTACACACTACACTGTACACACTGTACACACCACACTGTACACACTACAATGCACACACTGTAAACACCACACTGTACACACTACACTGTACACACTGTACACCACACACTGTACACACTACAATGCACACAGTGTACACACCACACAGTGTACACACCACACTGTACACACTACACTGTACACACTACACTGTACACACTGTACACACCAGACTGCGCACACCACACACTGTACACACCACACACTGTACACACCACACTGTACACACTGTACACACCAGACTGCGCACACCACACACTGTACACACACCACAGTGTACACACCACACTGTACACACACCACACATTGTACACACTACACTGTACATACCACTGTACACACCACACACTATACACCACACTGTACACACCACACACTGTATACAACACACTGTACACACCATACACTGTACACACCACACACTGTATATACCACACTGTACACACCATACACTGTACACACCACACTGTACACACCACACTCTGTATACACCACACTGTACACACAGCACACTGTACACACCACACTGTACACACCACACTGTATAAACCACACTGTACACACACCACACTGTACACACCACACTGTACACACCACACACAGCACTGTACACACAACATACTATACAACATACTGCACACACAGCACTGTACATACAACACACCGTATACAACATACTAGAGACACACAACATACTATTCAACATACTATACACACAACATACTATAAACACAACACTGTACATACAACACACTGTGCACACAATACACTGTTGGCACAAGTGCTGATTGATTGTTGGCACAAGTCCTGTCTGAATGTTGGAGCTAGAGCTGACTAAATATTGGCACAATGCTGTTTGAATGTTGGAGCGAGAGCTGACTGAATGTTGGCACAATGCTGTTTGAATGTTGGAGCTAGAGCTGACTAAATATTGGCACAATGCTGTTTGAATGTTGGAGCTAGAGCTGACTAAATATTGGCACAATGCTGTTTGAATGTTGGAGCGAGAGCTGACTGAATGTTGGAGCTAGAGCTGACTAAATATTGGCACAATGCTGTTTGAATGTTGGAGCTAGAGCTGACTAAATATTGGCACAATGCTGTTTGAATGTTGGAGCTAGAGCTGACTAAATATTGGCACAATGCTGTTTGAATGTTGGAGCGAGAGCTGACTGAATGTTGGCACAAGTGATGTCTGAATGTTGGAGCGAGAGCTGACTAAATGTTGGCACAAGTTCTAACTGACTGAACTGTTGGCACAAGTGCTGTTTGAATGTTGGAGCGAGAGCTGACTAAATATTTGCACAAGTGCTGACAAAGATGAACTGTTGGTAAAAAGCTGACTGAACTTAAGTATTGGCACAAGTGCTGACTGACTGAAGTATTGGCACAAGTGCTGACTGACTGACGTGTTGACACAAGTGCTGACTGACTGACGTGTTGACAGCAAGTGGTTCAGAGAAGACACTGACCTTGAGGTGGAGATGTCTGACGACAAAGCCTTTCTTCTGGATGACCTTGGCCACTGTGACCTCAATGTCTCCGTAGATCCCGTAGTGCTCTGGCAGGTAGTTCTCACACTTTGGCTGAAACACAATACAGTTCGCACACTGAAACACAATACAGTTCTCACACTTTGGCTGAAACACAATACAGTTCGCACACTGGCTGAAACACAATACAGTTCTCACACTTTGGCTGAAACACAATACAGTTCGCACACTGGCTGAAACACAATACAGTTCTCACACTGGCTGAAACACAATACAGTTCTCACACTGGCTGAAACACAATACAGTTCTCACACTGGCTGAAACACAATACAGTTCTCACACTGGCTGAAACACAATACAGTTCTCACACTGGCTGAAACACAATACAGTTCTCACACTTTGGCTGAAACACAATACAGTTCGCACACTTAACACACTTTGGCTGAAACACAATACAGTTCTCACACTGGCTGAAACACAATACAGTTCTCACACTGGCTGAAACACAATACAGTTCTCACACTTTGGCTGAAACACAATACAGTTCTCACACTGGCTGAAACACAATACAGTTCTCACACTGGCTGAAACCCAATACAGTTCTCACACTGGCTGAAACACAATACAGTTCTCACACTGGCTGAAACACAATACAGTTCGCACACTGGCTGAAACACAATACAGTTCTCACACTTTGGCTGAAACACAATACAGTTCTCACACTGGCTGAAACACAATACAGTTCTCACACTTTGGCTGAAACACAATACAGTTCTCACACTGGCTGAAACACAATACAGTTCTCACACTGGCTGAAACACAATACAGTTCTCACACTGAAACACAATACAGTTCTCACACCTTGACTGAAACACAATACAGTTCTCACACTGGCTGAAACACAATACAGTTCTCACACCTTGACTGAAACACAATACAGTTCTCACACTGGCTGAAACACAATACAGTTCTCACACTGACTGAAACACACTACAGTTCTCACACTTATCACACTTTGGCTGAAACACAATACAGTTCTCACACTGGCTGAAACACAATACAGTTCTCACACTTATCACACTTTGGCTGAAACACAATACAGTTCTCACACTGGCTGAAACACAATACAGTTCTCACACTGGCTGAAACACAATACAGTTCTCACACTGGCTGAAACACAATACAGTTCTCACACTGACATTCCATCTTTCTCCTGTATTGCTGGCATGGCAGTCTCTGAAGGCTTCCTCAATGAAGTTGGCGAAGCGGTCGCGCAAGTCTGGGATTCCTGTTCTGGCAGTGTTGCTGTGAGGCCGATCCTTCTGCTTTGAGCGGTGGATCCGCTTTGGTTGGAAGCGCATTTTGCAGCCAACCAGGGAGTGGTCGGTGTCGCAGTCAGCACTGTGAAAACTACGTGCGGCGAGCACACAGTTCAGCGAGGGCCTTGGAGTGATGATGAGGTCCAGCTGGTGCCAGTGGCGGGATCTGGGGTGTTGCCAGGAAGTTCGGTAGTGTGACTTGGTGGAGAAGAACGTGTTTGTTATGCAGAGGTTGTGGTACGAGCAAAAGTCTAGGAGCCTCTGCCCATTCTTGTTCAGCTTGCCAATACCGAAGTGGCCAGTGCAGCTGGGCCAGGAGTCGTGGTCAGAACCCACTCGGGCATTGGAGTCGCCAAGAAGGTACAGTTGTTCTGTGGCAGGGATGTCTTGGATGGTGGTATCACGCTCCTCATAGAAAAGGTCCTTTTTTTTTTTTTTTTTTTTTTTTTTTGCTGCCCCATCATCTGCACCGTTTCAGTGGCATTACTCCCACGCCGCTCATTTAGATTCCCCCACACACAGCCACACCCGGGTTCGTCCGTCGCAGTTCCAGCGTCGGCAGTCTACAGGGAACCATCGGTGTTAGGTCGCCAGGAGGCAACACACCAGAGGAGACCCTGCACTGCTGCTGAGTCACTTCGGTGGTGTTCAGTGGTGCCTGTTCTGTTTTAACATACTTAGGACACCACCTACTAAGCCCCCTACTGACGACAATAATGGCTTAGTCGTGGAGCCAGACTGAGTGAGCGTCCCTCCCAGAGTGGAGACCGCCACCACGTCCCTCAAACAACAGCCCCCAATGAATCTGTCGACACTGACGACATTGACAGGACTCACCCCAAGCACAGAAGTGGAGGGGTATCGAAACTGAGGTCACCATGAGAGCAGGGCATGAAAGGCCACAGACTTTGAGACTATTTTGTTTATATTGATGACGATGAAGGAGCAGGAGGATGACGATGATGATGACGATGTTGCTATAGAGGTCCATTTTGGTTTGGGACTGCGTGACAAGGCTGTACTCTATGCTTCCTGTCATAATGATATCCCGGCGTTAACCAGGCCTGAGAGATACAGACACTTGCAGTGTTGGTCAGGTAATTAGAGCAACACACCCAAAGACGCATCCTTGAAGTGGATGACACTCGACTGTGTGGTCCCCAGTCTCCCCATTTAAGCCCACAGCACACTCAACTCTGGGTAGGAGCTGGCCACGGGCCGAAAAACCCACCTCCGCTGGGATTCGAACCCGCGTCCTCCCAGCTGTCAGTCCGCGACGCTAACCACTTCGCCACGGCGAAATGGTCCTTAGCCTCTGCAGAAGAACAGAGTGTGGGAGCATAGACGCTCACGAGGTTCACTGGGCCTGAAGAGGTTGACAGGCGGAGGGCGAGGGTACAGGCTGTGCCACTGTATGGCGGTTCCACAGAGGACAGTAGAGAGTTACAGCGAATCTCAAGTAACCATGACCATAATGTAATAATGGATAATACTGTGTTTATTTCATTCAGTTTGGTAACCATGATGATAATAGGTAATACCTTACTTTTCTTCTTCAGTGGTGGTATACCTCAGTCTATTTTCTTGCTTGGGGCATTGGTAACCATGACGACAGTGAATACCTACCTTGCTTTTTTCCTTCAGTTTGGTAACCATGACGAGAGTGAAAACCTACCTTGCTTTTTTCCTTCAGTTTGGTAACCATGACGACAGTGAAAACCTACCTTGCTTTTTTCCTTCAGTCTGGTAACCATGACGACAGTGAATACCTACCTTGCTTTTTTCCTTCAGTTTGGTAACCATGACGACAGTGAATACCTACCTTGCTTTTTTCCTTCAGTTTGGTAACCATGACGACAGTGAAAACCTACCTTGCTTTTTTCCTTCAGTTTGGTAACCATGACGACAGTGAATACCTACCTTGCTTTTTTCCTTCAGTTTGGTAACCATGACGACAGTGAATACCTACCTTGCTTTTTTTCCCTTCAGTTTGGTAACCATGACGACAGTGAATACCTACCTTCCTTTTCTCCTTCAGTTTGGTAACCATGACGACAGTGAATACCTACCTTGCTTTTTTCCTTCAGTTTGGTGATCATGACGATGATGGGGCAGCACTGATGCCAGATCATCAGCCAGAAATCCTGGATGGTGTGCGCCATGGGGCCCTGTGTGGCGATGTAGGCCTGGCTCTCCCCCTCATAGCCCTGGGTCAGCAGTCACAGTCAGTCACATTTCAAAGTCACACAAAGGCCTGGCTCTCCCCCTCATAGCCCTGGGTCAGCAGTCACAGTCAGTCACATTTCAAAGTCACACAAAGGCCTGGCTCTCCCCCTCATAGCCCTGGGTCAGCAATCACAGTCAGTCACATTTCAAAGTCACACAAAGGCCTGCTCCTCCCCCTCATAGCCCTGGGTCAGCAGTCACAGTCAGTCACATTTCAAAGTCACACAAAGGCCTGGCTCTCCCCCTCATAGCCCTGGGTCAGCAGTCACAGTCATTCACATTTCAAAGTCACACAAAGGCCTGGCTCTCTCCCTCATAGCCCTGGGTCAGCAGTCACAGTCAGTCACATTTCAAAGTCACACAAAGGCCTGCTCCTCCCCCTCATAGCCCTGGGTCAGCAGTCACAGTCATTCACATTTCAAAGTCACACAAAGGCCTGCTCCTCCCCCTCATAGCCCTGGGTCAGCAGTCACAGTCAGTCACATTTCAAAGTCACACAGCGCCTGCTCCTCCCCTCATAGCCCTGGGTCAGCAGTCACAGTCAGTCACATTTAAAGCCACACAAAGGCCTTGCTTCTCCTCATAGCCCTGGGTCAGCAGTCACAGTCAGTCACATTTCAAAGTCACACAAAGGCCTGGCTCTCCCCCTCATAGCCCTGGGTCAGCAGTCACAGTCAGTCACATTTCAAAGTCACACAAAGGCCTGGCTCTCTCCCTCATAGCCCTGGGTCAGCAGTCACAGTCAGTCACATTTCAAAGTCACACAATGAACACGTACATGATGCAGCAGAATGCAACTGATCTCATTAACAACACATTTTTTTCAAATCACTGAACTGGCAGTGAGAAGAAAAAGAGCCATCCAAGGCCATACACCTGGCCACACACCTTGACTCACACCAGGTCACACATCTCACCTGGCCACACACCTTGACTAACACCAGGCCACACATCTCACCTGTCACACACCTTGACTAACACCAGGCCACACATCTCACCTGTCACACACCTTGACTAACACCAGGCCACACACCTTGACTAACACCAGGCCACACATCTCACCTGTCACACACCTTGACTAACACCAGGCCACACATCTCACCTGTCACACACCTTGACTAACACCAGGCCACACATCTCACCTGTCACACACCTTGACTAACACCAGGCCACACACCTCACCTGTCACACACCTTGACTAACACCAGGTCACACATCTCACCTGTCACACACCTTGACTAACACCAGGCCACACATCTCACCTGTCACACACCTTGACTAACACCTGGCCACACATCACACCTGTCACACACCTTGACTAACACCAGGTCACACACCTTGACTAACACCAGGTCACACATCTCACCTGTCACACACCTTGACTAACACCAGGCCACACATCTCACCTGTCACACACCTTGACTAACACCTGGCCACACATCACACCTGTCACACACCTTGACTAACACCAGGTCACACACCTTGACTAACACCAGGTCACACATCTCACCTGTCACACACCTTGACTAACACCAGGCCACACATCTCACCTGTCACACACCTTGACTAACACCTGGCCACACATCACACCTGTCACACACCTTGACTAACACCAGGTCACACACCTTGACTAACACCAGGTCACACATCTCACCTGTCACACACCTTGACTAACACCGGGTCACACATCTCACCTGTCACACACCTTGACTAACACCTGGCCACACATCTCACCTGTCACACACCTTGACTAACACCTGGCCACACACCTTGACTAACACCAGGCCACAGCACTGATGTAAGATGACACTGACCCATATATAGTTAGCATTGATGTAGAATGACAATGACCCGTATATAGTTAGCACTGATGCAGGATGACACTGACCCGTATACAGTTAGCATTGATGTAGGATGACACTGACCCGTATATAGTTAGCATTGATGTAGGATGACACTGACCTGTATACAGTTAGCACTGATGTAGGATAACACTGACCCGTATATAGTTAGCACTGATGTCGGATAACACTGACCCGTATATAGTTAGCATTGATGCAGGATAACACTGACCCGTATATAGTTAGCATTAATGTAGGATGACACTGACCCATATATAGTTAGCATTGATGTAGGATGACACTGACCCATATATAGTTAGCACTGATGTAGGATGACACTGACCTGTATACAGTTAGCACTGATGTAGGATAACACTGACCCGTATATAGTTAGCACTGATGTCGGATAACACTGACCCGTATATAGTTAGCATTGATGCAGGATAACACTGACCCGTATATAGTTAGCATTAATGTAGGATGACACTGACCCATATATAGTTAGCATTGATGTAGGATGACACTGACCCATATATAGTTAGCACTGATGTAGGATGACACTGACCTGTATACAGTTAGCACTGATGTAGGATAACACTGACCCGTATATAGTTAGCACTGATGTCGGATAACACTGACCCGTATATAGTTAGCATTGATGCAGGATAACACTGACCCGTATATAGTTAGCATTAATGTAGGATGACACTGACCCATATATAGTTAGCATTGATGTAGGATGACACTGACCCATATATAGTTAGCACTGATGTAGGATGACACTGACCTGTATACAGTTAGCACTGATGTAGGATAACACTGACCCGTATATAGTTAGCACTGATGTCGGATAACACTGACCCGTATATAGTTAGCATTGATGCAGGATAACACTGACCCGTATATAGTTAGCATTGATGTAGGATGACACTGACCCATATACAGTTAGCATTGATGTAGGATGACACTGACCCGTATATAGTTAGCATTGATGTAGGATGACACTGACCCGTATACAGTTAGCACTGATGTAGGATGACACTGACCAGTATACAGTTAGCATTGATGTAGGATGACACTGACCAGTATACAGTTAGCATTGATGTAGGATGACACTGACCCATATATTGTTAGCATTAATGTAGGATGACACTGACTCGTATATAGTTAGCATTAATGTAGGATGACACTGACCCGTATATAGTTAGCATTAATGTAGGATTACACTGACTCGTATATAGTTAGCATTGATGTAGGATGACACTGACCCGTATATAGTTAGCACTGATGTAGGATGACACTGACCCATATATAGTTAGCATTGATGTAGGATGACACTGACCCATATATTGTTAGCATTAATGTAGGATGACACTGACCCATATATAGTTAGCATTGATGTAGGATGACACTGACCCGTATATAGTTAGCACTGATGTAGGATGACACTGACCCATATACAGTTAGCATTGATGTAGGATGACACTGACCCGTATATAGTTAGCATTGATGTAGGATGACACTGACCCGTATACAGTTAGCACTGATGTAGGATGACACTGACCAGTATACAGTTAGCATTGATGTAGGATGACACTGACCAGTATACAGTTAGCATTGATGTAGGATGACACTGACCCATATATTGTTAGCATTAATGTAGGATGACACTGACTCGTATATAGTTAGCATTAATGTAGGATGACACTGACCCGTATATAGTTAGCATTAATGTAGGATTACACTGACTCGTATATAGTTAGCATTGATGTAGGATGACACTGACCCGTATATAGTTAGCACTGATGTAGGATGACACTGACCCATATATAGTTAGCATTGATGTAGGATGACACTGACCCATATATTGTTAGCATTAATGTAGGATGACACTGACCCATATATAGTTAGCATTGATGTAGGATGACACTGACCCGTATATAGTTAGCACTGATGTAGGATGACACTGACCCATATACAGTTAGCATTGATGTAGGATGACACTGACCCGTATATAGTTAGCATTGATGTAGGATGACACTGACCTGTATATAGTTAGCACTGATGTAGGATGACACTGACCCGTATATAGTTAGCATTAATGTAGGATGACACTGACCCGTATATAGTTAGCATTAATGTAGGATGACACTGACCCGTATATAGTTAGCACTGATGTAGGATGACACTGACCCGTATATAGTTAGCA
>JAAQRG010271484.1:0-12723 GCA_011634625.1 Babylonia areolata | reverse complement strand
AAAAGAGAGAGAGAGAGAGAGAGAGAGAGAGAGAGAGAGAGAGAGAGAGAGAGAGAGAGAAGTAGTAGTAGTAGTAGTAGTAGTAGTAGTAGAAGAAGAAGAAAAGGCTATTTATTCTCGAAACCAGTTTTCAGTTTCAGTTTCTGAAGAAGGCGTTACTGCGTTGGGACAAATCCATATACGCTACACCACATCTGCTGGACAGATGCCTGACCGGCAACATAACCCAACGCGCTTAATCAGGCCATGAGTGCATGCATATATATTTGTGAACCTATGAGAAAGGACTTCTTCGACAGAATTTTGACAGTGGACAACATTCTCGTTGCCATGGGTTCTTTTTCAGTGCTGCACACGGGACCTCGGTTTATCGTCTCATCCGAATGACTAGACGCTCAGTTCGATTTTCCAGTCAAACTTGAGAGAAAGGGCGAGAGCGGGATTTGAAACCAGACCTTCACGGACTCTGTATTGGCAGATGAGCGTCTTAACCATTCTGCCACATTGCACTTTAACTCACTCAGTACGGCCAGTCCTCTCTTCTCCTCTACACAGACCCTTCGGATGTCCAGTGGGTGTCTGAATGACCCAACCTTTAGCTTCCCGTCGTCAGAATTGTGGTATTCTTTGTCAACATTCACCTCTTCAGTATAAGAGCCTTCCGCTTGCAATATTTTGATGATGGTAATTGGGGTGAAACGCTGTTAACGTCGTCTCTTTCGCCGTTCGTATGGAGAGAGTTAAAACACAAGAAGATAATCCAGAGTGGCGTTCTGAGAGAAGTAAAACGTTTTGTGACAAAGATATAACATTTCGATCAAAGTGCTAAGTTCTGTGCACAAGAAATGAAAATGACACAGTAACATGAATGGGGAAATATTTTTGGCTTCTGTACAATTTTGTGCCCTTCCCAGAAATGCGTTCTTATCATAATTAGATTGTGTCAGAAAAAGTGAGCCCCCCTTACCTTTAAGGCAAATTTAGTGTCGAAAAAAGCCTTTCCAGAAAAAAAACCCGTTAAAAGTTTACCACGGACACACACACGTGAATAAAACAAATGATGATGATACTACTACTAATGATAATAATACAGTTGTAAATAACAAGAATGATGAAGATGATGCTAGTAGTAGCAGTAGTAAACTGCAGTGGTAGTTTACGGTTGTGGTAGTAATAATGCAATGTTAATAAACGATGATGATAAATACAATGACAATACCATTCTGTTGCTCTTGCTTTGATGTTGCTATATTAATTAATTTCTACTCACAAAAGCACAACCAATATTCATGCACACAGAGTACATCTATCATTAATATTCTTCTAGAAACTTGTACCTGCTGAGACAACTGTAGTGTGTTCCAATATTGGTGATGGAAGTGGCTTCTGAGAATTTGGATTCCGCCTATCTATTCCAACAATTCAGTTAAAACCCAGCCTTAACAACTATGCAATAGCCCACACTGTTAAGCTGGCGTGCCATTTTTAAGTAACAAACCACATATTTATGTTTTAAACTTATTTGGTTTTTTCAGGTACCATTATGCTTGCCGTGTTGCTGTGCTCTCTATGAACTGAAGCAGGAAGCATTGTCAACAATGAAAACGAAAACCCCCCACAGCATCCCAGGATCCCACCCCCACCCGAACTATCACCTCGACCTCAACAAGCGAACACCACCAAGACCCAAGCACCGAACACCTTGATTTTAAAGGGCCAGTGCCTGTTAATCCAAACTCTGCCTTCAGCATAATAATGTCCATTGTAGCTGGCCTTTCACGCGCTTCACTCCGCAAAACACGTCAGTGAAAACAGACGCCTTTGGTGGCTGCTTCAACCGTCATTTTCAAAACATTTTTGAGTCCACACAAAGTTGTCTCAGCGGCTGACTGAAACCTGTCGACTGCACATGGGGACAGACAGAACTTTCGGGGGGAAACAAAGGTAGCATAGCACTCACTTTCTGGATGGGACCACAAACGTGGGTTACAAACACAACGTAGAAGAGGCGCATTCTTCAAAATCAGTCACTTGTGGTACATTATCCGTTCTTTGGGATATTCGAGAAAAACTGAATTCGCCTTTCGGGTGGGAACACGTACCCGAGTTACGACAGGAAGTGATTCAAAAAACAGATACGTTTCGACGCTATGGTATACGATTTTCTACAGACCAGCCAACATAACATACAGATGGAGTGTTCTTTTGTCTCCGCTGTCTGCTTCGTTTTTATTTGTATGTTTTGTTGGCTCGTCTATATATATATCTGTAGCATGGAAATGCAACACTTCTGTGTATAGATTTGTGTTGTAACTCACGTTTGTGTTCCCGAACATAAAGAGAGTTCAGTGCCGTTAAAAAAAAAAAACGAAGAAAAAAAAGGAGAGAAAAGAACAACAATACGTCAGTGATGGTTAATTTCAAATAATGCACCTGTTCTATGTAACGTCAATGATTAGATCTACGAGATGCAGCAATGGCATGTGTACTACTAGGTTTACACACAAACACACACACACACTCGCACACACACACACACACACACACACACACACACACACACACACACACATATCACAACACAATTCACCCATCTATACCACACAAAATTTAATGACAAACGTTAAACGAAACTACAACTACAACTACTCCTACATCTTCCACAACCACAGTCACCACAACAACGTGACAACACCCACACTACCCACGGGATAAAATAGGCACGGACGCCTGACCTTCTTCTCTTCATAGCGGATGGCCATCTTGAGGCGGGATAGCGGGTCTCTGTCGGAGAACTCGCCGCTATCGCTCAGCACCGCCTCCACCTCCTGGGTGCCCCGGCACAGGTCCATCAGTTCGCAGGCAAAGTTCATGCACTGCTCCACCATGCCCAGATATTCGCTCTGGAAAACAAAACACGGTCGTCAGTCGGCTCTACGTAAGTAGGCAGCCTGCTGTGTAAATGACCCGGTTTTTGTAAAGCGCTTAGAGCGTGGTCTCCGACCGAGGACAGGCGCTGTGTAAGTATCCATATTATTCATTCATCCAAAGCGAGGTCATCCCCATATCACTGATGTCATTCCAATGTCATCAACTTTGGCACAACGTCACTGTGTCCTTGTTGACAATGACTTTAAAATACTGTGAGATCATCGAGCCATATCAATGAAGTCATTACGTTATCGCGCCCTTGTTGTACCCTGTTGACATCATAACAGCATCGTGAGATCATCACCACATCAATGGCGTCATTACAACATCATCGCGTTTTTGTTATTTCCCTGCTGACGTCATCAAAACACCGCATCAGAGAGAGAGAGAGAGAGAGGGAGAGAGAGAGACACACACACATACGCGAAATACGACGAACAAAATCTTTCATCACCTCCATCCTGAAAACCTCCACATCCCTAATTCCTTCCCCCTCCCCGCACCACCCCCTCCTAAAAAAAAGAAAAAAAAAGGAAGAGATGGAGGAGAATAAGTACGAGGAAGAAAAGGAGTAGCACATGAAGAGGAGGAGAAACAAGAAGAAAGAACTTTGACCAGGTAGGAAAAAGCAAGAAACATGGATCGACAAATAAATAGATAAACAAATAAAAGAACCGAACAGATGAAAGTGGGGAGAGAGTCTGAAAAAAAGTGGGAAGATCAAACAGAGTTAGACATCCCAGGGAACTGAAGGAAGAAAGGGGGATGTGGGAAACCGAAGGGGGGGGGGGGGGGGGCGGGGGCGGCAGAGGGAGGGGGGGAGACAGAGACTAAGGGTTGAGGTGGGGGAGGATGTGCGTTGGGCGGTGTCAACAGCCCCCCCATCGTGAGCGATCGATAACCGATTTGATGTTAATCGTTGTGATTGGTAATTTGCCTGGCAACGGCTCCTGCTCTCCCTCTTCTCACCCCCTCGATTCCTCTTGGACTGTGCACCGGTGTAGAGGTGTAACACGCCACACCCCCTCTTCAGAAAACACCAATTAACCCACCCATCCAAAGAAACAACAACAAGAACAAAAAACAACAGCAAAAACACACACAAAAAAACAAGAACCTAGAACAAACAAAAACAACAAACAAAAACCAAACAACCCCCCAAAAAACAACATCGAACACACACACAACAACAACAAACCCCCACTCACAAACTAAGCAAACGAACCCGGGGACAAATCTGGTAGTGGCAATAACAGTCACGTACACTAATAACAGCGGTGTGTGTTTCGTCACATGCGTACAGAGCTGTTATCAAGCCTACATCTCTGACACGTAAATGGTTTTAAAATAGCAAAGACGTTCTTTCTGACGCAGCTGCTGACTGGAAAACACCCGAAAACCCAATCGTTCACGCCCTGTCGACAGCCTTTCCATCTGTTTTCTTTTCCCCATTCAAACTGCTAACAATCAGTTTTGTTGCACCACCGAAAGGAGACAGTCGACTGGTGGACTAAAACATTCTGACGTCTGTACCGTAAACTGCATTACTGGATTGGGAATAGATTCTGTGATTTATTGTCTGAGTGACCCATCGCCTCCTCCCCCTTCCACTGCATCCTGTGCGAAAAGATGGCAACAGGAGTAATACGATGTAAGAATCGCTCTCAACTTTCGCCCGTGTGGTGTGACTCATCAATATTGATCGACAGTGTTGTGCTGAGAAGCTTGATCGGGACATACGCAATTATGTAAATGGTGCTTGTATCTTTCTTCCTCCTTTCTGCCTGCCTGAAATTGAAGTTATCAAAGATTATATATCTCTCTTTCTTTCCATTTTTGGTTCCTTGTTCCTCCCTTTCTAATTTTAGTTCTTCGTCGTCTTCTGTATTCTGAACAGTGTCATGTTGCTTCCACTGACACTGAAAAATGTCTGACATTTTCAATGCATTTCGTGCTGACACCAGCTGGAAATAATGGAGGATTTTGTAAAACATATGTCAAAACAAGAAAAAGAATAAGTGCGCTTGTGAAAGTTCAAGAAAACAACAACACACATACAAATACGCGAGCGCGTGCGCACACACACACCGAACTGTCAAACACACAAAACCGTTCGTTTTCCGCATCGCTCTCGAACTCTCTCCACACATTATACATCCCCACCTCCCCTCGCATTCCCCGACCTCATTTTCCTCTTGCTCCCCTTCCTTATATCCTGCCGACCCCCATGACCGACCTTGAACTCCTTCTCCACCTCGGCCAGCTTCATCATCTCCTGCCGCAGCTCGAAGGTGGTCATGATGGGGTCCGGGCTGGACAGGGCCATGTAGGCGGGGCTGGCCAGCGCCCGGTAGGCGTTCAGCCGTGACCGCGACCTCTTGAGCGAGTCGTAGTTCTGCTTGGTGACGCAGTCCGTGCACTTGCAGGAGATGGGGTGCGGCTTCTCGATGGTGTGGTTCCTAGACAGGAACATCTGTATGATCTCGTGGTTGTTGTAGTGGGCGGCCAGGATGAGCGGAGTGATGTCCGGCGGGAACTGGCTTTTCTCTTCCGTGCGGAAGAACGCCTCCCCGCCGCCCATCCGCCGGAGCCGGTCCTCGCCGGCCATGAAGTTTGGGTGCTCGATGATGATCTTGACCACCTTGGTTGCGCCCTTGCTGATGGCGTGCAGCAGGGCCTCCTCGATGCAGTTGAAGCTGAGGTTGTCCAGCAGGATCTCGATGATGTCCAGCTTCTCCGAGTCGATGGCCAGGTGCAGGGCGTTGCGGCCCATGTAGTCCACGCAGTTGACGGACAGGCTGGAGTCCCCGGACTCCTCCAGCGACTGGCGCACAATGCCCACGTCGCCCAGAAAGGCGGCATTGAGGAACACACGTTCTTCATCGGTCAGCTGGAACACAGGGTCAGCAACAGACACTGTCACTTGCAATACATGGACATAACACAGAGATCATAGAGGAAAGACAGGGTCACTGCAATGTGCGGACATCACACAGAGATCATACAGGAAAGACAGGATTACTGCAATGTGTGGACATCACACAGAGATCAGATAGGAAAGACAGGATTACTGCAATGTGTCAAGCGAAGCAGTGAGTCATGACTATATCTGTATTTCACTGACGATGTCATTCATTTACTGGGCATGCATTTAACATTCACAGTCTGCAGGAACAGAAAGAGTCACAATGAATGGAGTACACATAGGACAGAAAGAGAAATGACTTGCTCCTAGATTGTTGAGTTCAGACTTTTCCAGAACAGCACATAAAATATATTGATACCATAATTTCATTGTGACAAAAAGCAATATTCGGTACTGCTTCGTGTCCTACCATGCAACAACTCTTTACAACTTTCCTTCCAACCCGGAAAGTTCAGAAATGCAGTACCGAAGAGAACAAATAGCTGCACGATACATGTGCGTGTGCGTGTGGATAGTGACTTCAGCTTCTTGCCCTTCGGACTGGTGGATGCGGAAATTTGAAAAAAAGGAAAAGAAAAAAAGAAAAAGAAAAAAGAAAACAAAGGAAAGAAAAAAAGAATGGACCTCTTGATGCAAAGAACTCATTCTGTTTTACCCGTTTTCTTCACGATTTTCCCCCATTCGTTTCAGCATTTTCCCCTCTCTGAGAATCATTCGGACCTCCCCCCCCCTCTCTCTAACACTATGTATGTATACAGCCTTTGAATTCAGAGTAACAGTAGCCTAATGTCTTAATTTCTTTTCTTTTTTTTCCAAACATATTTTAAAATCATTTTTTGGATACATACATGTATAGAAAAAAAATCAACGACAACAAAAACAAACATAACAAACGAAATCGGAAAAAGGGAGAGAAAACAAAAACAACAACAAAAAACAAACAAAAAGACAACCTCACACACAAAAACAAAAAAAAAACCCACAAAGAACAACCAAGCAATACATTATATATATATATATATATATATATATATATCTAAAACTACACACACATACACACACTTATATAAAACAAACAAACACAAATGCTCCCCCCAAAATGCAAAGAACAGATTTCGAGTCATAACATTGAATAGCAAATAGTATAAGAATAAACAAACAAAAGGCTTGTCATAAGTAATTCCGTCTTCATTATCAGTGTCTGCAGCTGGATGAACCTCCTTTTTTTCTTTTTTCCCCTCCCCCTTTTTTCAGCAAAAGAAAGAAAAGAAGAAGAAAAAAATCTAATTGTATGCACACGTAGAATGGACACATTATCACTGTTTACAAGTGATGGAGTTGATTCACACACACACACACACACACACACACACACACACACACACACACACAACGTGTTTTTACATATACACACATATATGCATATACATATATGGATGTATGTCATATTCACTTAATTCATTTCATACCAAATATAAAACTTTCAATGCCGTTGTCAATATTAATACATTGTCATTTATATATCCTATTCAAGCATCAACGTTTTGGCTTAGTTCCATTAAATTTTTGTAGTGATTCCAATCATTAATGAAATTTATTGAGGTCTTGTTTACAAATGAAATGCATTTTCCTATTTCGTACCTTCCTTTTAGATATTTCTGAAATGCGTGAAAATGTGGTAGATTTTCATTAATTTTACATTTATAGATGAAAATCTTTGCCAGCAGTCAACTACCCCATCCGATTTAATGTCTTAATTTCTGTAGTTTCAATAATCAAGATGCGAAAGCAGATGAACCGACACTGACTATTACGACGACATCTGCAGCATTTTGTAATTTTCAATTACGGCTATGTTGTTGTTGTTGTTTATTCATTTATAGTCTGTTAATCTAAGATGATGGCATTAGACTGAAAATAAATGATATTATTATCATTATCTGTATTATTATCATTTATATCATAATGATGATTATTATCATCATAAATTAGAAATCATTATTTGTGAAAATCAATGGCAGGGGAAAAAATGTTTAACTGAAAAGGGGGTGCGTGGGGGGGGGCGGGGGGGGCCGCGGTTGAAGTGGAGTGGAAGGGGGATGGGGGGGGTGGGGGCGAGGGGGAGAGGATTGAGGAAGGAAAAGAAAGAGAGAGAGAACAGAATGTGGAAAAGATAGAGTACAAAATGCTAAAATGGAGAGGGTGAGTGTCAGTGATTGGAGAAAGAAAAACATAATATTGGAAGAGTATGTTTGAGAGGGGGGATGTGGGAAGCGGGATTAGGACAGAAAATTAATCAATAATCAAGCATTGTATGCAATACTTGTATAGATTATTATTTGAAAAGAGGATGATGTGGGGACCTACAATAAACAACCAACTGGACTATTTAACACATAGCAAGCTAACTTTAATAAAGAACATTTTGAAATACACAACTTCCCCCCAAAAAAAACAACCAAACAAACAAAATTTGAAACTGGTAACACATGTTCAGTAATTTCTGGGGGTAAAAAAGATTTCATTTCTAAACAGCTGGTTAAAACGTGCTTTACCGTTAAACGACCCTTGCAAATGCATTCAATATTTTCAAAATATTTTGTGTATGGGGCATCAGCCCCGCCAGTTCTTTTAGCATTTCATAAGCCAAAAGTGTTAACGTACGGCTATGGCACTGTATGAATAAATAATCCGAGACTGCCTCTCCCTTTTCGTTGCTACCGCATCTTCAATACTCCAAGCAGCTATATTCTCACGCAGTACAATCCCGGTCTCTCCCAAAGCAGACTCGAACTCAGACTCTGGACGCCAGCAGGACCGGAAGAACGAAAAACTGACTTCATATACACATAAACATGACCCACAGAAACAGGACGACGACTGCAGTGAAATATTCCCACAATAGAGACCCCCACCCCTCCCTACATCTATTTTAGATAATGGAAAAAAAATTCTAGCACACATCAGACGTATTTTGTGTGACGGCTTCATTTGATCCCTACTGAAGTATGACTGTCAGAAGTAAAGATAATAATCTTATTCACCCTTCTGGAATTTCACCATTCTTCAATCATCTTGATGGATTCTGAGCCATCTTGGCATAACGTACAGAAGGCAACAGCAGCATCTGTTCACATACTTGATCCTAACTGATTGCTACATTTTTGTTGTATCACATGAGGATGGTGTTTTCTGTTTTATTTTTGTTGTCTGCCTGTCTGCGT
The DNA here is from genome assembly GCA_011634625.1 of Babylonia areolata. Taxonomy (NCBI): domain Eukaryota; kingdom Metazoa; phylum Mollusca; class Gastropoda; order Neogastropoda; family Buccinidae; genus Babylonia; species Babylonia areolata. Next base: position 3,642 of record JAAQRG010271484.1, on the reverse strand, counting down.
CTCTCTTGCTAGCCTGTCTGTTACCTCTCCTGTGATTCAAAGCATCTCAATGGAAGATGATGAGTGTAGAGGAAAATGCAAGAAAACAAACTTGGGAAGGTATAGCTAACATCAGTGTATGGCTGCTTTGTTTCATTTTGGCAGCGGGCATTTAGTTTAATGTATGTCGTCATAATGACTGTGTGTGTGTGTGTGTGTGTGTGCGTGTGTGTGTGTGTGTGTGTTGTGTGTGTGTGTGTGTGTGTGTGTTGTGTGTGTGTGTGTGTGTGTGTGTGTGTGTGTGTGTGTGTGTGTGTGAGAGAGAGAGAGAGAGAGAGAGAGAGAGAGAGAGAAAACACAAGCATGCCTTGTGTTTGCGAGGGTCTTCTCTTACCGTTAGTGTGTTTATGCGTGAGTGCTCGCTCGAGCGCGCATCTGCTCTATATAACTATGTACGTTAGCGCACGTGCGCATTTGTCTCACAGGCAAACTTGTACGATGTATTCGTGACCCCATGACCCGGCGTGCTGACGATGAAGATAGACTCAATCAGCTCACGCGCTCTGAACAACTCTTTGTGTGCGCGATTCCGAGCACCCACGAACTGTGTGATTAATGGCGAGAGGCGATAAACTAAATCTGACGGACGACTGATAGATGCTCTCCCCCTATCTTCCCAAGGGTACGGAGGGGAGGGGGTAATGGGGGTGGGGGTGGGAGCAGTGGTTATCCTAGTGAATGAGGGTATTGAAACCCATCAGTAGGTCATTTTCGTTCACACATCTCACAACACCACACCCACTCTGTTTCAAGCGATATCGCCACCGACATATGTCGAACTGATGTTAGATGAAACAGCAGTCAAAGTATCCGCTATGATCACTTCTTCTGTTACTGCTGAAACGATGACAACTTCTTCTGCAACAACTTTAGTTCCTTAGATCGATGTTCACCCTCAATCAGTTCTTTTGATTTTTTGGACGAAGTGTGAAAATGTTCACTGAAAATTAAAACCAGACACTTTACATTTTAGTATACCTGCGCAACTGCGCGAGTACGCACACACACACACACACACACACACATATATACTGGGAGAAAGCGGAGCGGGAGAGAGAGAGAGAGAGAGAGAGAGAGACAGACAGACAGACAGACAGACAGAGTCTGAGAATGTCACAACCAGACGTCATCATCCGGTTAAATTTCACACACACACCGAGTTCTCTCATCTGATCTACACTTTCAGACTGTTGAACAGTCAATGGATGCTGCAGCGGAAATGTACGATAACTCTTGAGGCCAGAAAAAGCTTGCCCCGCAAGACGCAATGGCGGCTAAATCGAAGCAAAGAAAAATGCCGCTTCATCAGTGTTTATCGGAAATTAGTGTGTCTGCTCATATCATCTCAAAGAACGTACATGCAGCCGATAACAATTAAGCTAGCATCAGTTACTATCAGCATGTCATGTAAGAATGTTCGCACACAGTTTCAGAGCCTTCTGGCACCAGAAAAACACGTCATGGAGACCTTTGATAAAGCAAATCGAGTTCCACTCCTTGACATCATCATCTGGTTTATCATCTAGTTTCCACTACAAATCCAAAAGGCCACGTTTTCTTCGCTGTAACATATTCTCCATAATTCTCCTCTCCTGGATGATCACAGCTGTATCAGAACAGCGTGTCATCATTTCAACTTCCGACTTTTTCCACTGGATCCAGAGCTACCAGACACAGTGAACAACGTGACGTTAGGGCACACACACACACACACACACACACACACACACACACAGATGCAAGGCTTTTTAATACCCACTCAGCGTTACAACGCCTTTCGGACATGGGGACAAGAAACAGTGCGCACACTTGTGAACATACATAATTTGCATGATCATTTGAACTACAAACACTGACGCGCACGCATGCTTCCAATCAGATACAAATTCATTCACGCACGCTCACTCTCGCGCAAGTCGTGTGTGAGGGTGAAGAGGATGGGTGGGTATGTGTGTGGGGGGTGGGAGAAGGTGTTGGTTTGGGGAGAGAGAGAGAGAGGGTGGAAGAGAGAGAGAGAGAGAGAGAGAGAGAGAGAGAGAGAGAGAGGAGAGAGAGAATGTGTGTGCGCGCTTGCTGCAGCCACGTGTGTGTATGCCCGCGCTATGATTTTTTTTTACTACTTCTATGCGCGTGACAAAGGCCGATTTCCTGGGCAAAGGGATTTCTTCTTCCTTTCCTTTCACCGCCAGACCTTCCGCAATTGGAAAGTGCTTTGGCAGTCAACAGCTTTCCACGCTTGGACACACAAATTGACATTTCTCGTTCCGGCTCCCTCTCTTTCACACACACACACACACGCGCGCGCGCGCGCGTGCGGCGCGCACGCACGCACGCACACACCATACACCCCACACATATATCATCATCACAACTGCCGTCGCCACAACCAGAAAAAGAACGCCGGTGACATGGAGAAAACATGGCATGAATAAAACATAAACCCCGCTGCAAACTGCAGTTTAATTGATGCCCGTGTCAAAACGACGCTCGGCGCTGGGGAAGAACTGGAAGAAGATGGAAATGGGGAGGGGAGGAGAAGGAGGAAGTAAAAGAAGAAGGCGGGGAGGAGGAGGAGGAAGAATGAAAAGAAGAAGAAGAAGAGGCAGTGTAGAGCAGAGAATAAAGAAAAAAGCCCAAACCAAAACAGAACTGACAGTGGACCATTGCAAAATACACACAAGAGGGCGGTTGTGGGAGGATGGGTAATGGGAGGCGGAGAAGCAGATGTCAGCAGAAGAATAATAAACTCAAAGAAAGCAAGAAAGAATGAAAGAAAGAAAGGGAGACACGAACATTAAAAGAAGAGAGAGGAGGAAGAAGAAGAGTAGAAGGAGAGGGAAGTTGTTTAAGAAGAAAGAACGGAACGAAAGTTAGAAGAGGAAGAAGTTCACAGAAATTAACTGAGAAGAAAAGACGAGAAGAAGAAATAGGAGGGGGAGAGGGAGCAGCAGAAAAGGTAGGAACTTCAAGAAAGTAAATAAATAAATAAATAAAGAAAGAAAGCTGTATGTGCGGGAGAGGAGGAAGAAGATGAAGCAAAAGAGGATGATAATGACGAGAGGCAACCCCCCCAAAAAAACAAAACAAAACAAAAACAAAAACAACAACTACAAAAAACAACAACAACAAAAAACCCACAAAAACTGTGGCCCTGAGATAAACACACACACACACAAACACACACACAAACAAAACCCCAAACAAAAGACAAACAAACATATATGTCTATATCTATCTCTTTCCATCGGGGCAACGTAGAGATCGAAGCTTTTGAGTATGGGAGCGAAAAATTCGGTGGAAGGTGGATGATGAACAAGAGATAATGGAAAAGGGGAGGGTGGTGGAGGGGGGTTGAGATGGGAGGGTAGGACAGCTACGAGGAAGAGAGGAACTGCTCACTTGCATGCCGCTAGATGGTGATACAATTACCCACACATCAGTCTTTGCCTCCCTCTGACCTGCTCTCTCTCTCTCTCTCTCTCTCTCTCTCTCTCTCTCTCGCGCGCGCGCGCGCCTCACATCCGTCTACGCCACAGAAACTGATTTAAAAACTGACATCACACACACGTGTGTGTGTGTGTGTGTGTGTGTGTGTGTGTGTGT